>JAQGBY010007976.1:0-11165 GCA_034698785.1 Mycogona germanica
TTGAAGCGCGTGGTCTCAATCAAATGTTGTTACAAGTATATAGCATTTTTAATGGTGTAATTCAAGAACCCTTTCCAATTACGTTTTTTCCTGTCAAATATGGAGCTGCGGTGGAACCTTGACCGCCAACGACACAAAATACAGTCGACTCCTGCTCCGGCAAACCCACTTACAAGTTATCCTCTTGACACCTCCTTAATTGATGCAAAATGTACTCGAAAACGGCCAGTATTTCTGATTCATTTTGTGCTCGAATTTATTTATCATGAAGGCACGCCGCCAGAGGGCATCACCTGTCAGATCTGATTACCCTCATCACGCTATGTCGTTTCAAGACCTCTTGTCCTCGCCGTATGTGTGACGTTGGTGACGTCAGCACCTGCACTCTCTCCCGACAAATTCCGGAGATGTCAGCCAGGAATTGAACCCGTGATCACGGCATCTTCTCAGCTGTCTAAATGCTTGAATCTGAAGGTTCGAATCCCGGCCACTAAGAACCTAAACATGTATGTTAATTTTCAATTTATTGGACCATTCTATTCCATATTGTCATTTGATTCGGTTTAAATTCGTAGACGTGTCAAGATCTCTTGAAACTGTTCAACAAAATACGCGCTGGGGTATCAGGAGGATATTCGATATTAAATCGTGCGGCTGTTATTCCTTTGACCCATGACCTGTGGCCACATATATATTGTCGAGCGTTGGACCATGTAACAACTCGGCTAACCCACATTTGACTTTCGTGAATATTTTGAATACGTCCGGACGCCTGAGGTCCCGCGCAGAATTTTTGGAATTACAATTTCTGACAACACAACGTTTCCGAACGAATTTATATTATTAATATTTTTTAATTACTTGTACGGTACAGATTGGTTTCTATTTTGAACATGTGAACAACTTAACGTGATAATGACACTTGTCAAAAATCCTTTGTACGTGTCAGATTGTTGGGCGAGTAGGTCCCGGGAGGATGTTAACTTTCTCTCGAGTGCCAAATCTAAAACCTACTGTTGACATTTTGAACTTGTCCTGTTTTCTTATATTTACTGGTTGGACCAATGCCATTCTTTAGAGAAAACATTACCCTGGGTAATTATGTCTTAACCATCCAAAATTATTTTTAAAAAAATGTAGAAACACTAAAAATCAACTATATTTTAAATTCAGATACCAATAATCGATAGTTTTGATAATTATTTTTAATTGATTCAAATTTCTCGATCACGTATTTATATATTAATAAGAAAGTCAACGCACACTGTGTTTTATGGAAATTTTCAGAGTATCCGGTTCCAATTTTTTGTGGAGGAAAAATGAGCCGTGCTCGACGCTGACGTCTTACCAGTTTGTAACCCGGTTACATTTGCTCTAATATTGCGTGCCCTTAGTCTCTCCTCTAGATTGATGACGATTATTAATTTTTAATTGGACACGATGTTTAATCTTGACTCCCCGTCATTTCTTTTATTATTTCACTCGCGGAACAAGCGTTAATGGCGTCACTTTCCTGGATGCGGGCATGCTGATTGCCCCCCGCTCAAACTCACTATACATTTTTTGTGTATTGGAACGATGATGTATTCATTACATACGTGCATGATATGGCGCCCCCTGTCTAGATTTATCGGATACGTAGAAAAGGCATTGTTCAGTTAGCGAACGCAGCCATCTGTTTGTTCATTGGTCGATAATGCTCCAGGAATTCGCGCGCCTACGACGAAAAATAATATTTGGGATATCTGTGTAGGTCACGGAATGTTCACACAAGTGCTCAACGAATCATATCAAGACCTTCCCCCTCTCTCGCTCTCTCCAATAATATTATTTTTTCTAAGTAAATTCTCAGGAATTAAGTGTTCGAAATGTAGTCCGATCATTTCGTCGCTTCCGTCAAGTTCCATCATCACTAAGTCTTAAGGAGAAGGCAGAATGCTCTAAATGAAAGAAACTGTTAAATTAGATAGCAATAATTTGTTCCTGATTTATATTGAGTCGAAAGTGAAGTGGCTATTTCAAATTGGAATATGAGTCCATAACCTAGGCAATTTCAAATCGATTATTCCACTAGGGAATGGTAGCTGTGAGATTCTGGAGTGGGTGGTGGGGAGTAGGACAGGTGCACACACCTATGATAACATTTAAGGCGAGCAAATACATTTATATCTCTTTCGGCATCATAAATTAAGTGCTGTCAAATAGGTCGGCAAATATACTTGTATGTAGGGGTAAATGTCGCTCCTTATGTGCCGAAGCCCAACCCGGGTTCAGATTCGCGAAAAACGTAGCTCATAATCTCGACAACCTGACCGTGAACCCTGAATAGGTCACGTGTTGCGCCCTTTTTCAAGATGTAAAATACTTTGAAAATAACCTCGAAAATGTTTCTTAGAAAAAAACACAACAGCAGTATGTGCTTTTCTCACTTGTCGACGAAATCGCTGTTGCTGCCCCTGGACGCGCTCATAGGACTCCAGCTTCCAAATGTTTCGGCTTTCCCTCGATGCAGGGGTTAATCAGTGCTATGAGTGACATCCTTTTAGTGGTCCGTTCACTGAATGCAATTACGGATTTGAGTTTGGGATGAGGGCGGATCAGATGAGGGAATGTCTCAGGCGCTAATGTGTTTTAGTGACGCTCGAGTTGGTGAAAGCGCCAAACTAAAGAGCTTTCACTACCCGGATTCCATCCAAACACTTGTAGAGGCAGGAGCCACGCCTTAATTGCTCAATATCTTCGACTAGCTGTTTTTCTAGTGTGGGAACTGCGTAAAACCATGTCTCCCGGTGCGGCCCTGACCCATGTTTTGATGAAAATGGCATCGAGTCGTTCCGGCAAACATGATGTTCGCGGTTGTATGCGTAGATAACGCGTATCGATCAATTAATCCGGGGCGCATTACAAATACAGGGCACATGTCGACGGCATCTCTTTGAATCACAGACTAAAGCCGATGCCGGAGGATGATGAGGGGAAAATCGTCCGATTTCTCTATTAATCCCTGGTGGTCCCTCATAATAACTAACCGAAGAGCTACAAGGTTATATAGATAGATCTACGGCAACAGAACCATTAGCGCTTCGGATTACTGCAAATCGTTAATTCTAAAAAAATGGGTTGGCAAACGTTGTGGACCTACAGGAGTGAGACCTAGTGGCGATCGTGACGTCATATCATGGGATGGTTGACGTCAATTGATTTTCGCGTTTAAAATAGATCACAAGATGGTCGGCGAGATCTGTGAGAGAAGGAAAAAACAATTTTTGTTGTTAATTGTAATCTAATCTTTTTAAATCACATCTCGCTTGCACTTGGCATTTAAATACGATTCCGAAACAATTGGACCAAAACTGTTGACTGTGTTTTTTCCCCCGATGTATGTAAAATGTGTAACTTGATAACACTGGCCTAATTTGGTAGGGAAAATCGGCGCATCCGATTATAAATTCGGCTTATCTATTATCTGGTTTGATTAGCTAGCGTTTAAGCTTCACGTCTAACACATTTTTTCTATATCCATTTTCGTTATAATCCATTTTAATTTAATGATGCCTAAATTTGCCTGATATTGAGATCATAAACAGAGAATTCCATTCAAATTTTAAGGTACACGGAGAGCGTTCAATGCGATGTCTCTCAATCTGTTCTGTTTTCAAAGAAAATCGATGAAACAATTAATTTTGATAAATGCCAATCGACAAATATATTTTGTAAAATTAGGGTTTGTAATTCTGAATTATTTGAATTATGTTGGCCATCATTGGTCAGCACGATTCAGTCGACGATTAGAAAACGCTTTTTTTTGCGCATACTTGTTTTTAAAATACAATTAAAATAGTGTAATTATTTTTCATAAGCCGAAATGGCAATTTACATGTACTTAGAAACTCCGTGTTCAATGTGTTCTCCAAATTGGTAAAAATTCGATAAATTCTAACTTAATACAAAGGTGGTTGTGACTTTTTTGTGACCATCGTATACCTGTACTTTTATATTGGCTCGTGTTAAACGGTCAACCTCTTTGTTTCAGATCCAACCATACAGGTGTTTTATTTAGTGCAGTTGACATTGGAGCAGCTGAATAACTTAATGCACAACCTGCTAGAATATATCATCGAGTAAACAAGTAATTGTTTGACGCGAACGTCTGTTCTATTGTAAGGGGGGTTGTCGAGAAACCCAGGTTTAGTTATGCTATCCTCCTGGTACCACACACCCTCAATCCGCAACGCGGATAATACAGCGGAAAAGAAAGTCTAGCGCATCTGGAAATCCGAAAATTGAGACATTATTTAAACTGTTTTAAATTGAACCAGAAATCTTATATTATAAAACTAAGAATCTGATTTTCCTGTTCGGAGACTAACTCTCGAACGGGAAAATCAAATAACATAAAATTTAAAATACCCTTAGTAGACCACCACAATTCGCTTGCGACGGAATTTCCAAATTTTGATTCCCTTTCGCTACAAACTTAAAAAATGGCGTCTCCACATCAAAAGCATGACGTCGCCGATTTCACGAGACAACCAAGCACACCAGATAACAGTTCCAACCAAGCAAACCAGATAACAGTTCCAACCAAGCAAACCAGATAACAGTTCCTACCAAACACACCAGATAACAGTTCCTACCAAGCACACCATACCACATACTATTACCGGAATACTATTTTCAATATAAAAATAAAATAAAATAACAATACTAAGAACCATAAAATAATCAAATAGATATTTTAAGAATCATTCTTTTTCAAATTTACATAACAATTGTCAACCCAGGCAAAGCCGGGTAACATTCTTGTAGTTTAATAATTATTTATTAATGCAATACCTGGCAGTAAATTGTTATTAATTGGGCTTGGTCCTCCACATTTAATAAAGAAAAAAGGCTAGAAAAGGAGGCATTTGGCTCATTTGGAAAAATGAGTCACTCGCAATTGATACCACTTTCGTTTTTAATTACGACTATCGTTTCGTCGTTAATCGTTTCGAATTAAGAAAACTCATTTCGTTGGAATAGAATGTCGACGGTTTCGTTCGTACGTTCCGGTCAAGTAATATCTCTAAAAATTGGTCCGCACTCGTGTGTACAGTAGATTCCGTGAAAACTGTTGCAGTTGTTAGTCATACGTTTCAGTTTAAAAAAATAACAATTAGCTGTCAGTTCATTTGAACGAGACCTGTGTCAATTCCCATTTGAAGTATCGTGTGTTCGTTTTGTATTGCGAAAGAAAAACCCCATTTCCCGTTTCAACTTCATTCAGAAATTGATTCATACATACAGTAACAAAAAGCTGCTATGAGTGATCAAGATCTGGTTCTGTATGGCTTTTAATTTTGTGAGAAATTTGACACATGCCCCGAGCCACTTGCGGTTGACTCATACCGAGCCTACACCTCATGATACGAGACCGAATTTGCATATTGTTGCGTCACTACAAAGCCGATTGAACTACAGAGTTTGCGAAATGATGCACGGTAAAAAATCCGTTTAGTGTTAAATTTAGACCACGCTTGCGTCCTTAGTAAATACATTGGCGATTGCGAATTTTCGTATGTCTGACGAGTTTTCTTGAGAATCTTCTGAGTGGATTCTCTCGCCAAATTCGCCAGAGGTTCTTTCACTCGCTCGAGTCATGTTCCGGTGCCTGTGGCCCCGCGCCTCTGTGGGCGTGGCGCACTTCCGGTGTGGCAAAACCGGGCCAGCACTATATGGTGAGGAAATATAATTGGGGTTGGATTATACCTCCTCGATACATGACGTCATTAAGCAGAAATGTGTTTTATGATCTTATCTCGGCTAATCGAAATCGATTTAGTTGAACTGATTCAAGAACTGCTTCCATTTAAGGCAAGATTTTGTAAAAAGTCTGACGGATTCGTGTTCAGCTTTTCATGTAATCTCTGTGGCCTGAATCATGCTTTAGTTCCAATTGTCGCCGCTAGTGGACGCGCCACTAATTTTGGTACTGACGGTCGATAGTTTTTTTTGCACGAGTTACGAATGAAATGAGATGTTTTGCGGCTGATTTTTATTATCAGATTGTGGTGTCGATGACGATAGTGAAATGCCAACACGGTGTCCCGCTAGATATTCCGGACACGTAATTGTGTGGTCAGTCTGTGTACGAATGACCAGTCCATTGGTGATTCACGACACCGAAATGCCAAGGTGATATTACTGGTTATCTGCTGAACGTGTTTTATATTTGTCATCTAATTAATACAACTTCCTATTTTTTTCTCTATTTTCAGGTCGTGGGAAAAATAACTGATCCGGTTATTGATTCATAATCATAGCTTCATAATCGATTCTACAAACGTAACAAACCTTGAAAGTGAATCGGATTGAGATGGCAGCGCGATCGAGGAAAGAAGCGCTCACTTCTTCCGCGTGTTTTGATTCGCTATCGATCATCGAATCATCGGTAAATTAAGATTGTTTTTACCTTTTTGACATTTTTATTTGTCTTTATTGTTGTTGTCAAAGTTGGAAAGTTAGAAACAGTCTCACCTCACAAAGGAGTTGTCACTAACTGTTTTGATATATTTTGGCAGCGAACTCTTATTTCAAAACTTGAGCGTCAATTATCCATTAACGAGTTCAGTCAATTCGAATTTTTTGGAAAAACAACTTCAGAAATTGGAACCAAAATAATAATTGGCATTTTGCCGCCACGATGGGAATCCTCATAATTATAAGTAGTCCCTGCGTCCAGTAAGTAGTCCCACCGTGATCTTATAATTTTGCATCACTACAGATCAACTCGACCAACTAGATAAGCTGACCAACCCACGAACCCGTTGAGACTATAACGGTGACGTCACTTCTGAGGCGTGTACCGAGTGTCGCATTTATAGTGGACATGATGTCGGCATGTTGTTGGTGTTTTTGAAAACTGCATTTCGCTTTGGGGGTTTGGGGGGAGAAGGGGCGTGTAGTAGAGGGCTAGGGGTGGAGATTGGGGTTGAGGCGATTGATTCACAGCTAGATGAGGTTGGAGTAAACGAGCAACAACATCATGCAAGGTCGATTCTCCCTCAACGCCGATTTTATGACTCAATTATACTGGTCCGACCAACTGCTGGGCCCTGAAATACATCCATCATATCATTTTTCGATATTGAAAACGATCACAGTCGTGCGGTTTCCAGACTGTTGTTGGGACGCCCTCTGCCGGCGTTCCCTGTGAATCAGTCCGGGGGGGGGTGATAAACTAATTTTGATACCACTTACGACCTTACGGGAAATGTGCCAGAAGTTTGAGTTATCGACCAGTTAATCGATACAGACTTATTTTTGTTGGAGTCGGACACGGGGCACGACTTTCCAATTAACATCTATTAGGAATAAGAACTGTCAGTAGTTAAGAACATGGCGAGTATACATGTGATGTGTTACCGCGATTTGCTTTAGCGAGTCAGCTTGGCATGAACACACTTTTTCTTGGACACACTGTTGCCAAATGATGCACTATTTCCAACCCACACTTTACCCTCACCCTGCTAAAACGCTCTTATATAAGCTTCTCGACTTTCATGATTGATAGAGATCCTAGCGGATTTGCTTCGAACGAAGTTCCTAAGGCAAAACTAAATGGGTCGCAATAACAAATTCATGGTCAAATCGGTCGCGTAGAACTTTCGTAAAAATCGGTATTTAGTTCGAATGAAATCCGAATGAACATATTGGTTTTTTTTTCTGGGCCACCCTGTAAACACTACACTTCTATACAAAGACCACTTCTTGACCACCCGCCGTTTCGTGGTCACCTAACTGCCGATAAATTATTCCGAGTTAATATATGGTCTGGCATCCCCCCACCCTTATACCTATTGATGATTTATGTAGCTACATTAGGTCGTTGGAGTGATGCAATTTTCAATGGGTGTTTCAACACTTCCTCGTGTCACTCGGTTGGAAACGAATTTTTAATTGCTGGCTCGTAAATTAACCCCCCTCCGATATATTTCTCTAGACTCACTATGGCCAGCGTAGGTGTCACATTTTAATACGTGCTGTTCGAGCGGCTGGTGGCGCTAACACGAAGTGAGTGAGGTCGCCTAAACCTAAACCCTGCATCAATTTTTTGACGTAGAACTACGTCTTTCTCGACACAAGATAGGTTATATCAATAGAAAGGGTATACAGTGTAGAAGATAACGTTGTGGGGGGAGATTTATGTCACGATGTCACGATCACATTTTCAATGTCACGGAAAACCCTTGTTACACACTAAGCATACACTGTACAACACATTTGATACAAAAGGCACCAACGTCGATACGAAATTTGGGAGACTTAAAATGGCGACATCTTGGAAGAGGGATTCGTCCACAAAGCAAATTAACGATCATTTTAATGAGACACATTTTCATTTTTATGTACCAAAAGGTAATTTCTTTAATTTAAAACAAATCAAAATTAAATTTCCAACGTCCTTAGAGTGTGGGGCCGCATCAAAAAATTTAAAAGTCATTCGAAAAAGAGACCGATTGAGGTTCTGTTTCACCAAAGCTAGGCGAGTGCGTGTGTTTTTAGACAGCGCCGTCTGGTGGTAATTCTCGGAGATAGCGTGATTTGTGTTCATGGTATTTTTTTTAGTCAAGATAGGAGTTTTCTTTAGCGCGCTCGAGATAAATTGTACGTCGCGGTATCTGGCAGCACTGGTGCGGCAATGGTCCGTGAAACTCGCTCTTGCTTCGATAAATAAAAACAAATGGCCCGATAAACTCGCCTTGATCGTTGCTTAAACATAAAAAAGGTCAACTAAATTGCGCGTCTCATTCCTCGTGTGGAGACCCCTGGAGGGCGTTTTAGTCGGAACAATTTAGTTGATACAGCATTGCCCGGGAAGTGTTGATATTTTATTTTTTAATCGAGCGATTATTAGGCTCTACAGTTTCTATACACATCATTTCCAATTTCATTTTTTTACGAACGGAAGTTCTCAAATTTGGTTATCGCGACGTCGGAATCTGGAGGCACTAACCCGGGCCCACCTCTTGTTGCGCACTTCCGGTAAAAAAAAATTAGAAGTTCCGTACAAATAAACAACAACTTTACTTTTTTCGTTTACGAATATATTGGTTTGTAGCGCCGCCCTTTAGGTATCCTAGGTGTCAATTTAATTAATGCAATGGATCATCTTGAATCGATTTTTAGAATCGTCCGGTTAGGGTTTTGAACTCCTGGCTAACGAGAATAACGTCTAGAGTGCAGGAACCTTGATCGTCAATGTAGACTACTAACGTGCTTTTACATTTCTTTGTTTCCAGCTGGAGGAAATCTCGTAGAGTTAAAAATGGTGTCTCTTCACTCTTCAACCTAATCAACAGAAAAATAAGCAAATTCATCGAAAAAGGTTAGAATATTTCAGAGATTTTACGATTCTAATTGTAAACGGGTTCAAGTTTGATGAGCTCGTCCGAGATGTGGCGCTGGTGTCAGGAAACACGACGTGGCTAAAATTTGAGGTGTGCCAATAATCGGCCAATCTGATCAATAATTTCGACGAAAATTCGAATGCCCTTCCACCAATACCTCCTGTTTACTTCCTCTCGCCCTCTTCAAGGTTTACTTTTCTATTTAGCACACAATTGGAAATCGGCAACCGTAAAAAATATATCGGTTTGTGTTTCTCAAGTCAACAAATGTTTAGTCAAGATTTGGAAATGGCGTAAAAAAATATGTTGTCATTTAATCTGACCAATGTGACGAAAAAACATTCTGTTTGGCAAGAGTCGAACAAGAGTAATTTGTGTAAATGCTCGGAAGGATGTGTTGCTCTACGAAGGTTGTAACCTTCAAATATTGTTGGACACAATGATACGTTTCGCCAACAATTTTGGAAACAAACGTCGCAGTTTTTGGACCTCGTAAAATACGACGCCGCATTCCAAGAGGTTCTGGTAGCAATCAATCATTTGTGGCAAATAATTTTTTTCTTGGTCAGGACAGGTGACATCCTCCTGAACCCACCCGTGTCCACTCCGGTGCACTTCCAGGAATTTTGTTTTGTTACTTGTTGATCGAGTCATCTTTCAAAAACAGTCTTCAAGTCGCCGGTCTCAAGAAGATCCCGAAAGAATAAGAAAGCAATTCATTCATCAGAAATTCTGCGGTTTCATTTCTCAATCTTGACGTGGATCGTGCCCTGGAATAAGTTAGATATGGTATTGGTATTGCCACGACAATACTATTTAATCTAACTGGGAATTGGCCAAGAGTGAAATCAATCGATCGAATCGATTCCGATATTTTTGCGACCGATGCAGATTTCTTTCAATCTTTTTTCACCCTCTCTTGAAACAATTATCAATTTCGTTGATCTGAAATTTTTCGGGCGAGACAAATTTCCACATGTCCTGCTTCCGTGTATGGATAAAACATATGCTGACTTCAGCGACACCTATGGCGAGAAAAAGAGGTCTCGAACCGATGTGGAAGATGCTGCCCTCTGGTGGCGGACGAGTATGTTGCTGCCCTTTGTTGCCAGGTCACACGCCGGTCAATACTTAATTTATTTTTATTGAAAAGGATTCCGGGAGTGATTAATTAAATTTATTAGCCCAATGTTAGTCATATACTTCACGGACAAAGAAGATAGGCATAAGGTCTAGAGTACAAATGTCGAGTCTTATGATATGGAGATCTACTTTTTCCAGGTCTTTGTGTTCGCGGTATGCGATCGGGGCGACATCTTTTTCACGCTTGGTGAATTAGTTTGGCCGAGTCGGCTATTTATTTCCGTTCAGAAAAAATGAAGAGACGTCTACCACCAACAAATCGCGACATTTTGTTAGCGAAACCTTGACTTCTCAATATTGGGCAGCGACGCGTGTTGAGGAAATTTGGCAGCAGACAACCAATACCCACTTTCGGTCGCGTCGCGCCAAAAACTTTTTCGTCCATCGGGAGTAGAATTGTGCAGGACCTGCTTAGGCTAGTACGACTATTTGCCCAAAAAAAGAAAAACGCAAAAAAAGACTTTATTTTCGGCGATAGAACCATCATCGGCAGGAAGAGTTTTTTGGGGAGGGGGGAATTGTCTTGGAATATTTCCAGAATTTTTCGCTATCCCCTTCCCCCTCCTTTGTGATTGTATAGGCATAATAGAAAATTCTCAGAATCCTGGAAACCCCATGCTCTAATTTTGT
>JAQGBY010007977.1:0-11163 GCA_034698785.1 Mycogona germanica
ACCGATGCTATTTCCAGTTTTCAATAATTTAGTTTAATGTTACAATTTTGACCCAGAAATTGCCTTTTTTTAATTTTAGTTCAACACTGTACACTATAAACTCTTACGTATTTTTTTAGATCAATAGATGTGATACCGTATGAGGTTTTGCAAGCTCCCCTGATGCTAAAGCATTGTGTGGGAGTTCGCCAAGTAATAATTCCGAGAAAATTCATGGCCTTAAAAGTCATGTCCCAATCGTCAACAAAAATAATTTCTGATTTGGAAGATTTTGATTTGATAAGATCAACAAAATTTTCCATCTCGTTATAAATATTAATTCGTTGGCGAACAGCTTGACACAGCACATTTTGGTACAACGAACGAACGGTACAGTACATTGCAGACGTTGAAGTCGCTGTTTAAATGCCTGTGGCTATTGGCTAAGCACGCTGTGACGTAAAACGCGACACGTTGGTTTAGATTAGATCACTGTCGTCGCCACATGTGCCGTGGACTGGACGCCTCCCCTTCCTACATCCAGAAGACCTCGGACGATATCGATTTTGGTCAGCAGACTGCTGCGCAATGTCTCCACGCATTTTATATAAGCCACGCCACTGCACAGTTATAAGATTCAATCATTTAGGATTTTTAGGTTAAAAAAAGGATTGGTTACTAGATCGTCCAAAGAATTAGGCCGCCCAAAAATTAAAATAAGATTCGAACGTCTAATTTTAGTCGTACAGGAAATCATGTATTGCTGAATACAAAACTGACGTTCTAAAAAAATATTGTCACACATATTTAATAAATTGGTAGAAAGGTAAGCCCACTTTAGTTTTCAAGAGTTATATTTTCGGTATTTTAAAAATAAAACATGACAATTTTCAACCATAAATATACATTAAAATACTAGTAATGTGAGAGACGCCAGAGGTTATTGATGAGAGGTTATCGTCGCCAGTTCTTTTGGATGAGTCCAGCATCTTTTCTCAAATTATCTAATAAATATACATCATAGATGACACGATCACACTGTAGACATTAAGACAAAAGGTGTTTTATTTACCGGTAAAGGTTTTGCAGTCGTGACTGCGAATCGCAATTCATCGAAGCTGAAAAGGCTCGTCCCAAATTTTAGATCGTCACTTCCATCCAACCACAAAATCGATTTCACAATTTCAAATTACTATGCAACTATTCAGATTGATCAGCAATTTTTATTTTTTATTTTAGACTCGTCCGTTTTTAAAATTTTACAGATTTCAAAATTTTACAAAATCCCCGTTTCATTAGAATACTTTTTATTTGTAATAAGTATTGTATGAAATTAATATCTGCCCAGCACAGAATTTAGAATTGCATTCTGGGCTCTGCTATCATCGTTCAGATTATAAATTAATTTAAGACATAATAAACGTTCAACTGGAGCGACCGCCTCATCGTCGGTGCGATCAATGTGACGTGCGGCTGACTGATGGTGTGGTGGAGAACTTCGGTTCACAATAGGACACAATAGATCTCAATTTATTATTTTGTTGGGGATTGGGCCACGAACGAGAATTGTCAACTACGAGACCGATCAAATACAAGTAATTCGCCTTTGCCGAAGCTGCGGATTTACTCCCTCCTAAATATTTAAAGTAAAAGCGGCGCCGCTACAGCTACACTACATGTTTTGTTACTAGGTTACACTACATAGGTTACGTTAGGTTCATTGCGCAGTTGTAGCGGGGAGTAAATCCGCAGCTTCGGCAAAGGCGAATTTCTTGTTTTTGACCGATCCCGTAGTTGACTTTTCTCGTGCGTGGCAGCGACCCTCTTTCTATGGTCCCGCTCGATTAAACCTCTGCTGTTGTTTTTGGATGGGGTTCTCTTCCCCCTAACACCAAAAGGCCACAGTGCCGGAGTAGGGAATTCGACAGATGCGCCGGGGTTGTTTTGATACGTGCGTCGTCTGGTGGTGACGGCTGGGGACCGGATTTTTAGAAGCGAAGTTACGAAGATAAAATCTTAGTGTCCCTGTGCACAGTTAAATTAAAAATAGAAAATGATTAGATAAGCATTAATCTTAATATTTTTTAGTTTGCTTTCCTTAGGATTTACAGGATTTCTGTACCCCCGTACCCCCTCTTGGTTAATTTTTTTTGTTCTTGATTCGCACATATTAAAAAAAATAAGAATTAATTTTTTAACCTCCTTTGTTAGAAATTGTATTGAAAATCTGGACTCATTTGATTTTATTGATGTGACTGCTGAAAATGGGGATGCCCGAGTTATTTGCTTTATTCGAAGGGCAATAAAATCTAAAAAATAATAGTAATCCGGTCCCCTTTCATGAAGGCCAGAACTTTGGGCCTCTGAAGCGGTTAACGCTACACTCATCTGTGATGTTTTCGGGATCATGATGCAAAAATGCTTACACGTATCGGTGGCGTTGTTTAGATAAAAATAGTTTTTTTAATATAATTTCTAGTGCTTATTTTTGCCTTCCCTGCCGAATGACATTGATTTTTGATGTTTTAAACTTTTAAATGGATTATGTATCTTTACTCGATGCTTTAGCACTGTGCAAGGGGCGTACTTGTTTTACGTTTTTAGCTTACATTTTTTTTTTTCGTTTTCTTGTTCGATTTTAGGCTCATCACCAACAACCAGGGAAGTTCAAGAAAACCATTCCAGATGGCAACAACGTGTCACAGCCAAAAGGAGGATCGGGTGCTACCAAGGAGTTAGCCAGTGGTGAACGGGGTGGTTGCTTACTCATAAAGTCATCGCCACCTCCACCACCAGTTAGCGGTACTCACGGTGCCCGGTTGATGGATCTCGGTGGAGGTGGCACCAGTGGTGGCATGACCAAATTTTCTGTCGAAATTGTTCAGCAGTTTACTGGCCCTACAGGCGTTGGAAGCAACCACAGTGGTGGCAACCACATACAAACCAATGTGACTGTGGCTGCAGTTGCTGGTGGGAGCAATAGTGCGAGTGGTACCACTCACCACAACATCAAAACATCTGACTCTCCTGCACCAGCGTCTGCTAAAGGGGATGATGGTGATGGAGGAACACCTTTGCTACCTGTCATGATCGAGTGCAAGCAGGAACCAGAGCTGGACCTAGAGAGCTGCTGTTCTGGTCTGGATGTTGATGGCAGTGCAGTCAATGGTGGCAGAGCTGATGCTTTTGGAGATTCTCTCACTAACCTGGACCTCATGGATGAATCCATTGATGACTTGATTGTGGGATTCAGTTCAGAGGAAATGATTGATTATCTGGACCGGATCAATGGCAGCGAATTCAAGGCTGATGATGATGATGAGGAGGACAATATATCTGTGGCGACATCCAATGGTGACCATAAAGTTAGCAGTGTGTTAACACCATCATTTGGAAGTGTGAGTCAAGTGGTTGTGCCTCCCATGTTTGGTGGCCCATCAGGTGGTTTGCACGATTTTCCCCTCAAGGAGTCCAGCCCAGCTGCACAGACACTTAAGCAAATGGCTGAACAACACCAAAGTAAGCACATCCAGAATCAACAGCAGCAACACCACCTTCTTCAACAGCAGCAACAGCACCACCAGCAGCAGCAGCAGGGTTCAATGCACAATCACCATCACCAGCTGTCAAGCATGATGGGAGGGGCACCTCCTGGAAGTGGGGGACCCTACACCACCTCAAGTGGAGTGGTAGACTTCGGCCTTGGCCAAGCTGGGCCATATTCATCGACAGCTTCCATGCAGCTGGATTTTTTGCAGTCAGCTACTGGCCATCAAACTGGTTTTGGCAAAAATCCAGTTGGAACACCAATGTTTGGTCCGTTTGGAGGAGGCACTCCCCACCATTCTCAGATGCCATCAGGAAATAATGGTGGTGGTATGCATCACCATCACTCTGCCATGATGATGATGAAGCAGCAGCAGGAGTCTGGCATGTTCCGAGCTAGGATGCCTGGTTTTTCTGGACTTCATGGTGGCAGCCAGCTGCAGCAGCCATCATCTGTCGCTCACGGAACTGGCTCTGGTGTCTCAGATGGACGTAAACTGCAAATGGCACCATCATCGGGTTCTCCCATTTCTCGCATTGACCAGAATGTGCAGTCATCTGGTGCAAGCCCGGTAGCAGGGACAGGCAGCTGCAGCCCTCTTGCATTTGGCGCCACCAAACCGTTGTCCCATTTTGCAGCTGACACATCTCCAGCATCTGGAGGAGCTGGACGACTGAATTCGTCCAGTGCACAGCAGATGCATCAGGGGCTGCAGCAGTATCTCCAACAACAACATTCAGCCCATCAACAACTTCACCCAGCCATTGGTCGGGGGAGTGGCATGACTGATGATCACCAACAACAGCATGGTTCGAGTAGCCCATCCACTGGGGCAAACCCGCCATCGCTGTCTGCATCCCAGCAACAGTTTGTGAACCTGGCTGGCAACGGCGGCGGCTCTGCATCTGTCCGCCTTCATCAGCAAGTACAGGCCAACGCTCATACAACAGCAGATGGGCAATCACTGCAGGTAAGGATCCCTTTGAATACAATTGCGTACATTTTTATTATTTAAATTGGGGCTTATATATAATCGGTGCATTTAATTCTGATTTCCATGGCGACGATAGTAACTTGGATAGTTATGCGCAACCGCCATCTTGACTTTGGTCCGGATTAGCATATTGTCGGGCGAGTGTCCGGACTTTAAAAAAATGTCCTATCGTCGCCGTCGACAGATTTCCAAAAAAAACTGGCCAGTGGCCAGACGCTCTCCGATTTTCATCGAATTTTGATCCCTCGTCATCGAAGCAAAAATCTGCGCCCAATCTCATGTTGTTCCCCACCCCTTCCTCCCCCTTCCGCTCCCCCAGTGCCCAGCACCGCCCAACCTGTTTCCACGCCCCATCTCTCTCGCTCTCTCTTTTGCTCGACCGGCGTCCGCTTGAGCCAAAAGCAAGAATGTGGAGTTGAGTTGTCCTGCGCCGATCGATTCCGCCAAGCCGAGCTTTGCACGCAAGGGGAAGGAAATGGGAGGCGGTGGTGGTGGGAGGAAGGGTGGTTGACTGCGGTGAAATGGCTTATACAGTACATGTAACACTTCCCCCCACTGTTTGTTGGTTGGACCTTGTAGAAGACGGTGTTGATGAACGGGGCGCGTCTATGTAGATCTCAAACTGCTGCCAACTATCGACTGGCTCCTTCAGATAACAGTCGTCTGGGAATCGTTTCTGTTTTCGTTGTAGTTAGATCAGGTTAACTCGTCACAGTTATTTAAAAAATAATGAGAATAGGAGGTCTTGAGTATTTATAATAATAAATAGCAAGTTGTGCCCGGAATTTTCTGTTTGAAGAGTTTGTCGCATACTGTTCGTCTTTTTTTCGTCCGGCGCTGTCCCGGGCACAATATTACATTTATTTCAGGTTATCTCGATTTAACAGCACAGCTATGACTTCAGACGCATGCGTTACCTATCATTAATTTTGATTCTAGACGTCTAAAAGTTTGGAGTATCATAAATTGAAATAGTTATTTTCCAAAATAAATGATAAATTGGCAGCCGGTGTGCAAACATTTTGTATTCATTCACGTTTCCGATCAATCCATGTATCTGTATTCGAGTATGACAAAATTACCCATAAGCAGCCCCGGATGGGGCCTATGGCGGGGACCAGTTAAGGACAAGGTGTTGTTGTCCTATCCTAACAGGCTTTTGACTTGAGACTCGTTAAGGCCATTCCACCGACTACACACTCTGGGAAAATAAAAAAGTTGAAGTACGAGTCGCAACGACAATGCAGCTCATCAACCATTTTGGTATGTCTATGTCCCGTTCTTCTACACCTAGCAGGAGCCTGACTCACAATCCCCCTTCAGAATACGACCCAGAAGCCAAATATTGGTCGTTTTTCTACGTTTTTTTTTTTTGGTGGCTCTCGCGGAGTTTTCAGTGTAACATTGCTTTAGAGTTGGGGAAAATCGCGTCACCTGCCCTCATTCAAAATTTTGAGATCCTTACTTGACCGACTTCCAACTTACTTCGCCTGCATTCCAAAATGCGACTGCTTTGACAGTCGGTTTGACCGCCAACGTCAAAACGATCATATAACAGAATGGTGTTGGTTGGGCACGGGTGGTGGAAGCATAAAGCCACCGTGGTTGCCCGCGAGAATCCAACCACACTTGCTGTTCTACTCCGCACAACTCTATGCCCTTTTTGCTCTCGTATGGCTACCGCCCGCCGCCGTTGCGCTGACCTCGGCGCCTTGGCAACTGGATGAGTCCATGTCGGGTCGGTAGACTGTTGTAGGGGGATGAATGATAGCGGAAAGAGTGGATATCTTGGTCGGAAAGGAGGAGGAGGGAACTGTCGTTACTGGACAAGGGGACAGTGGACGGGCGGTTGGCGAAGACAACTAGTTCTAAGGTTCTAGCAAGGTGGAATCTTGTTGGCACCTCGCATTATTACTCACTGGATGACGATGCGGTCGTCTAACTTGTTCAAAGTAAAAATTGTTTGTTAAGGAGAAGGAGGTTCAATAATATTTTACGTCCCGGGTTCGATAATATTTTACTATTATTTTAATTAGAACATGCGAAAAAAGAGCACTGGGCCGGAATCCAAGGATCCGGCGTTCAACTCCCGGTCTGCACGAAACTCTGTATTTTTCGCAATTACCAGTTATAATTAAAATAATAGTAAAATATTATTATAAAAGCGAGCTCGCCACTCGGTTCGTCTCCTTCATTCGGCCTGTCCCGAATTCACCATTTAATATATATCATCCAGACATCCTATCTGAAACCCCTCATGAAGGCTCAATAAAGTTGAACGTTCAGAGTGATATTACAAATTCATATAAATGATAAGCATAACATAATTTAGAAGTTACCACTAATGTGCCTTTTATCATTGCAGGGTTCTCAAATGCACCTGCAGAGCCGGGACAACACCAAGATGGGACATTCGGATCCGCTCATGTATGGCTTCAACCAGCAACAGCAGCAGGGCGGCCCCTCCACCGCTGACCAGTTTCGATTGTCCATTAATCAGTCACAGTCTATCTCATTTGCTGGACAGAATCCCACTCGTGGTGGTGGGATGCCCCCCGTGTCTTCTGCCTCCATTGGCCAGCACATGACCGCCAATATGCTACCACACCATCATCCACACATGCAGCTTCACCACCAGCATCAACTGTCTTCTGATCGGTCCAAGATGCAAAGTGGGCCACCACGACAACCCCAATTTGGCCTACGACCCCCGCCCCCTGAATATGCATCCAGAGTCCCGGTTCATCCTGGGGTCGTGGCGCCCCAGCCTCGTGGTGGTCGCCCATCCGTGCACCACCAGTTGTCTCAAAACAGTGGTGGTAGCTCAACTGTTCGTCCAAATTCTGGAGTGGGGGCTGCAGGAATTCCTCCACCAACAAAGATTGCGGCCATGGCACCTGGTTCAAATGGAGGAAGACCACTTCTCTATAGCGGTGGTGTAGGCAGACCTCCCAACAGCATGAACGCTGTTGAGGCTCAGATAAGACCCTCGGAAGGACATGAGTGGCGGCCTCGCCCTTTACAGCACCATCCTTCCAACACTCACCCTACTCACTCAAATGTGACTCCTTCAGATTTTGTCAGTTGGCCTCCCCAACAGTCCATAGCAGGTGGATGCTCAATCTCAGGTATGACCAGTGTCACTTTGGCCTCTTCTGGTGGTCACTCCCGAGAGTATACAATGGGTCCTGTGGGCGAGGGTATCCATATGATGTCCATGCACCAGCAGCAGCAAAATCAGTCTTCCCTACAACAACAGCAGCACCTTTCCCGCCTGCATGCAGCTCGTGTATCTGTTCCTGGCTCACTGCCAGCCTACCAGATGCCCCCTTCAACTTCTGCCACTTCCATGTCACAGTCTTCTGTGCCACTCTTGTCAGTAGCAACTGGCCCAGGACACATGCACCCTCTTGTTGCAGCTTTCCAGTCAGGCAGTGTTGACGGTGGGCCATCTGCTGGTGACTTTAATGATTTCTTCGAGAATGGTGGTTTTGGCTCCACCGACCTACTCATTAACTCTTTGGACTTGGACTCGGCCCCTGGCCTGAATCTCATGTGAGGAAGCGAAGATAGCGCCTCCCACAAGTGCCAATTTGTTAACTCCCACCGCCTGTTTGTTCCTCATCCGGTGAATTGTAAAGAGGCCCAGAGGACATTATTACTTTTTAATTCATCCTTGTATGCTCAGCTCTTCCAGGAGCCATTTGATTGTTGTTTGTGGTTATCTACTTATTGTCTGATGTGTATGCCTACATGATTATGACATTAACAGAGCAAGTTGATGTCAACATTTTTAATAATGTTCACCTATTAGGTCAAATAACATTGTTGCAACATTTTAGGCCAAAACAACCTATAATTGGTTTTCAGCATGAAAAACATATATAGATAACTAAATTTTGAAGTAAAATTGTTTTCCACTTACATAGTGCAGTGAATTCAGTACGTCACAGGTGAAATTGTAAAAATGTTAAAATCAGAAATTATGTGATTAGAAAGAATTCCATTGACGCAAGTTTTAATGAATGCCAATAGTCGATTATTATTTGTGACATGATTCATATATATTTCTTTATTCGCTGTTACATTAGTTACTTCAACCTAAGATCAGCATTATTGCAGTTTTAGGTGAGACATTAGGATTGCAAATATATTTTTTCGTAATGAAACATAAACCTTTGCCTAAGGAGATGGTATTGTCTGAAATTATCATCAGTTTAGAAAACCCCAGTGCATTCGTTGGATGCTGTTGCGTTGACTTGCAAGAGTTCGTTGTTTTATTGGTCTTAAAGTTGCCCAATCACCTTAAGCGTACTATTTGCTCCCAAGTATTCTTATTATCAATGCCAATACTCACGTTTATAACCCAGGAGCGGAAATGCAACGAGTTACAACAACGCAGCAAAACTTCATTTTAATGAATCTCAAATCACACTTGTATCATATTTTGTTTGGTCTGGTCAAACCATTCACCGACAAATTATTCAAACAATACAATTTCATACCCATTAAGATTTTCTGTTTACTCGAAGAATTGTTAACTTCTTTATCAGCACTAAGGTACTATTAATTTCGAAAAGTTTATTAAGCCAACTAACGAGTGTCACCTCAGATCATTTGCTCACTCGACACAGAAGCCCCAGAATCTCTGCTGGACTAATATCTCAACTGTTTCTTCAAATATGTTGTGCAAATGCCGAATTGCAAATTAAAATGGGAGAACTTCGATCAGACAATTAAAATAGATGCGTCCTAGAGATTCATTGAAATGCTGTTTTGTTCAAAAATGACCCAGCTCGCGACGATTTTAAGATTGTTTTGTTCAACAATGATGTTGCGAATATTTAAAATAAACCATGTTTTTTTTAATAATATAACTAAAATTTGAAATAATTTCTTCTTCACTTTAGAATTTTCTGGTGCATTGTACTTGAGTGGCCTTGGAGCATTTTTATGTCATCATCCACCAATGATTTTCTTTAGTAAACCTCCGGCAAGATTTTGCCTGCAACAGATCTCACGGTCCGTTGGCACATTGGAAGAGGGGGGCCAGGTCCCGGTAGGGGTTGAAACCCTGCCTGAGGCGTAGAGGCGTTTCCATGCGAGCGAGGGCAATTTTAGCGTCAGTCTTGTTGGGGTTGGGTACCGTCTTTTTCGAAAGCGCGAGTTGTTATGGTATCCCCCCACCCTCATTATGTAGACGGGCGTCGGCTAAGATTTTCCATTTTTTTTTTGTATCTCCTCTCCAGGGCCCGGATATTGCTATGATACCTCAAGAAAGCACCAAAACCTTACTGGCATTTTGAAAATCAATATTCCTTTAAATTCAATAGTCGTGAAGTCAACCCGTTTATTATTCTTTCTGAATTTGGATAAATTGAATACTACCTATTATTTTTGGTAAATTAGATTATTTTGAATCTTAAAGACAATCCTTTTTTATTTTCAAAAAGTTTTAGTAAAAAATGAGTGATTAAAATTTTACAGCTTAATATATAAGTTTATCTTCCCCAGTAGTTCCAAGTGAATACTTAAAAAGTGAGCCGTTCTCAATTTTATAAACCGTTCATGTTGCAGATTAAGCAGAAGATTCTCGTTGATCGTAAATCGGAATTTGCACCAACTAATTTAGCAGTTTCTACGAGGTTCTCATTCTCGATACAGTGAACAAGTATGCATTTTTTGCAACAACAAAAAAATGTGTCGACTGGGGATAATGTCAGAAACATCCGGGCCACAGTGATCCGTAACAAGTATGAAAAATACGACGTTATAATGCACATTGGGGCAATTTTTGGGTTCGAATTAGTAGCGAGACTGGAGGCCGCATTCTAAAATGCTGGCATTTGGCGCCCCAGGACTTATTGCTCACTAATATAGCACGCCCACTAAGCAGCACTTGTTTCGTCTAACAATGGAGGGGTGCATTCTTGTTGTTATATCCCTGTCTGGGCTGATGACTATAAAATGATAGTATTTATTGATACTGACCAAGAAGTACAATATATGATGCCGTGTATACTACCCTGAAGTTTTGGATGGTAGAAAATATTTGAGGTGGCTGAGAATAACATTTTTTTATATAGCAAATTGTCTCCCAAATTTATTGTACTGTACAGAGTAACACTGCAGTATGTAAAAGTACTGAATCATTCAAAGCCATTTAGCGTCGAATTTCTTACCGTTTATCAGTTCTGATTAATTTTATTATTTTAGAAAAAAGAATAATTGATATATTTTTACTCAGTCTTTAAAGGTCTGCTGTATTTATCCCACCCAGTATGTCCCGCTCTTCTACACCTAGTAGGAGCCTGTCTCACAATTTCCCCAATCCCCCTTCAGAATACGAGCCAGAAGCCCAATATTGGTAGCTTTTCTACGATCCTCTAACGATTCCAATTCCAATATTGACAGCATATCCGTCACACTATCCAATCAACCAAATCCACCGCTAACAAATCTAGTAGATCTTTGGACCATTTCAATTTCACCTATGAGCCCCGCCTGGTGAGGATCCCAAACGGAGCTTCAGTATTCAAGCAAAGGTCTGACCAAAGAAAAATAGACCACTGACTTAACATTACTTGGACACCCCTTCAAAACACTTTGGACAAACCTAA
Organism: Mycogona germanica; assembly: GCA_034698785.1. Classification (NCBI taxonomy): domain Eukaryota; kingdom Metazoa; phylum Arthropoda; class Diplopoda; order Chordeumatida; family Chordeumatidae; genus Mycogona; species Mycogona germanica. Next base: position 11,141 of record JAQGBY010007977.1, read on the forward strand.
GGTATTTTTATAAAATTACCATG
>JAQGBY010007978.1:0-11162 GCA_034698785.1 Mycogona germanica
TCTAGTTCTAGTTCTGGACCTCCTTAACAAATAGCTCAGATACAACTGGTCGTTTGACCCCCGCCATAGGCCCCTCTATTGGGGGGCTGCTTGTGGGTACATATTGTAATATTGTAATTGTAATTTGCCGCTTCCCCGTGCTTTGCCGCTTTCCCGTGCTTTGCCGCTTTCCCGTGCTTTGCCGCTTTCCCGTGCTTTACCGCATTTCCGTGCCTTGCCGCTTTCCCGTGCTTTGCCGCTTTCCCGTGCTTTGGCACTTTCGACTTTTTTTTCTTCAAAATGTGACATTTTCATGTTTAGTTATTTTGAGATAGTTTTGTTTCTCACAGCTGCTGTAAGTTTAGTCCTTAGCTGTTTCCCTGACTCCATCCATCCACTTGATACTTGCTCACCCTCATTTTCTGCTGCCCTCCATTTTTTCAGCATGATGTCTTTTCCACACTAGGATCTGTTCACAAGGCATGACTAAAGTAAGCCAGTCGCTGTCATAATTTTCTCCAGGGTAAACTTGATGGTCCGTCTCGTTTTCAAAGGAACACGAAACAGCCGTCCCCAGCACGAGACTTCCATCCTGATTCTATCCTGATTCGTCCAGTGTTCTTGATGACCCAATTTTCACAAGAACGCCAAAAAGTCCATTACCCTGACTCTCCGAAACGCCTCCTTGTTCCTCATTATTGGGAGCAGATTCAATAAATACTGCTTAAATATTATTTTGTAAATGATCGATTAAAAGATCCAAGTTTCTAAATACATGTAAAAGTGGATTTTTGCCATTTGAAGCGATTGCGTAAAATTAAAGAAATACTTTAATAGAAAGGAAATCACCATTGACCAGGCAAGGACGATAAATTGGGCTCATTTTACTGTACTATAAGTTTTTGTAGTATTGTTAAAGAAAGCTCCGTTATTCATGATTACGCTTATTAATCGAATAATATGAGTCTTAATTCTAAAGACTTATTTCGCAGGGGCAATACGGTTTCCCCTATGATTGGTTGAACGCTGTATGACCAAATTTTTCATTTAATAATTTCATTTAAATTGCAGCAGGAAATTGGGAGCGTTAGGCTCAGATATATATCATTAACAATTAACATTTCTTTTCAACCTACGCCATTTTTTCTCCGCCTGTATTGCTACGGGGGCGGGTTCATTTAATTCCTGATTCTACGCCCGCGAGGGTTACAGAATTGACAACAGGAGACAAATTTTTCATTCCTTTAGGGTGATGACATTTGTCATCATTCAGATTTTTAATATGTTTTTGCGCATTCGCGAAAGTTACAACCATATTCCGTTCGATATAAACAGGATATATCCAAGTTTTGGCACGATTTATATTTCCTTTCAATCTTCTTAGTTAAGTTGTCTACAACAATTTATGAAAAAACGTGTTGGTGGAAAAAGTATAGAAAAGGTAAGGTTGATAGGTTGATTGGTTATCGCTAAAAATTCAATATGGTTTTATGGAAGCTGTTGTTTATTTACAGCGTACACCGAATTTACGAGGGGCAGCTTGCCATTTTTTAAATCATTTCTTATTCCACACCACCACTAGATGAGCTGATGCAACACCTGGAGGCAGGGGTTTTTTAAGAAGTGAGACGACGTCCGGGCAAAACGAAAATGTGACGAACCACCCGCTAATCCAATCCGGATCTGCCCCTGAGTAGTACACCGGGCCAGTGAGGAGAAAACTCCGAAGGGAAAACGTCTCCACGGAAATCAAGAAGAGTTCGAATGTTGAGCTCGGGGCTTCAGCATGCATACATGTACAACTGTATACAGGTATACATAGGATTACACACGTAGCCCGAACAATTCTATCAACTTTGTGGACTCGACAAAAGCGTGAATTGCACCAAAAAAAAACTCTTGTGACGTTTGTGCTGGCATCGGCACTTAGAAAAGCTAAGCTAATAAACGGCTATTTCAATTGTAACCTAAGTACCAGGGTAAACAGAGATATATAGAGTATTGAAATATTCGATTTCAATGTTGTTTGGAGTTAGCCAAACATCATTTTAGTTGAAAGAATGCTGATGAATTCTCAAGGCGCCGAAGAAACCTTAACCATTGTAGACGTTCTGCATTTCGATCGACACTGTATACAGTGTGGCTCAAAAAACAACGTGACTTTGGATGTTTTACCATATCATCTAAAATAAAATATCAATTTTCTAGGAAATTTTTTACATGGCGACCTTGATACATATGCTGTTTTGAATTTTCATAGGTGGTGCTGCATTATGGTAACGTTTTAAAATCAGCTGTACAGACGCGAGATGTGAAAAATCAAGTGTTCAATGAGGTGCTCAACAAACACTTTTTTTTTCTGCGTCAGATCAAAATGACAGCTTCGTGAGTGTGAAATGAGCTCCTCATATAACACTGGACTTTCGTTGGACTGCAACTTCTTTTGAAAAAGATCGATAATGCTCAATAGATATCTATACCACTGACACCATCACCAAGGTCGAAGAGCTTGTGTTAAAAACATGAAGATTGACTACTATTTGCAGAGAAAGATTTCGAACAAACTAGGAATTTCACTATCAGATATCTGTTCGACTCCGACTCCGGGATTGTGTCAATACCACCGGAAACCATTTTGAGCACATTTTATAAATCCTCTTTGTTACAAATCTATTGTTCTATGTAAGTGCAATATTTAATTTAAATCTAAGCTTTTTTTTATACAAAGATAAGAATGAAAGATCTGACACATCTAAAAAAAATTATTATGAGGTAATTTGTATTTAAAATTTTTTAATCATCATAAAATAAATTTTGCTTATATAATAATGCACATATTTAAACACAGTGTTATAGTTTAATTATCATCGTCGTAATTCATTATATATACACACATTTTATTATTCATATAATGTGTATAATTTACATATATATTTGCCATTCTTGGTTTAAATAAATATTAACTTGGTTAAAATATGCCTTATGGCAAAACCATGCGGCAGAGCAAAAAGAACAAGTAATGATGCAAACATTTATATTGTCAACGAATGAACGAAACACATAAACTCCTTTTCAAAATAAAATTACGAATAACTGAAAACGTGACTTTTAAAATAAATAAAAGGAACACGAAAACACAAAAACGTGCAGTGAAATAATGAAACAAAGCAATGTTAATGAATTAATATTTATTACATTTAATGAAATTTACTGACTACACTGACAACTTTGATTGGTAGAGGGGTTTAATTAAGTAGTAATTGCTGGCTGGCGTAATGACATGTTTGCCTCAAAGGAATTAAGGTGCACTCAATGATCTAAAATAATTTTAAATACGTATCCTTTGAATAATTATTTCAGCCTTTACCAGCATATTACCTTGCAAACCTTGCCAAACCGGATGTCGCTGGTCAACCGATGCGACACAATGATGCGAATTATTGGATTACGTTTTTTAATTTTGTTAATTTTATTAGAAACGTGAAAATCAAACCGAATATTGCCAAAATTCCCATAGGAAATTTCAGAAGAATCACACGTACACACCAGACATAGACCAGATCAGGATAGGGCTAGAGCACCTTGTAGCTACCCTAGCTATAGCCGGACAATGATGAATTATTATTTATCTGAAACGTGTACATACCACAGACGTCACTTAATGGTTTCTGAAGACACACCAAAAATTTCAGTTCTTCTGTTGACGTCAACAAAAAATAGTGAACATTATTGGAGTATTAAGATAAAATTTGCTGTTATTAACCCGACTAAAATTACCTGAATTTGTAGGCTCTTTTATGTTAACTGAAGGGATGGGTTCAGGATCCGATCCAATATTGGGTGATCCTGAAGCGGCATTAAAACAGACACGACTATGTCACTATCAATGAGCTGCAACATGCATTTTTGTTTCCAAACATCAGAGGTTACAGTACTCGGGCCGGATACATAACAAATTCGTCAAACAATCTTACGTAAAATGACGTTGTCTGTCGTCGTTGAATCGATGGTAAAGTAATACTAGCTGAAAAACTATCGACAAAACTAGATATATCTAGATTTATCGTTTTTATTAAAGCAAGGGGGAGGGGGTTGTTTTGCTTACTTCATGTGGCGTCATACCATAGGGTAGGCAGCCATTACATATACGCTTCTGGTCATGTGTTGCTTACCGTTTGATAAAATTCCGGATCCCGAGTGTGATATTACATGCGAAGAAACAAAACCTCTGCCATCACTCTTTAGGCTTCTGTCAATGTGACACAATGTCAACAGTAGTGAAGTGCAGAGTGATTGGTAGAAACGCCTCATGTTGAAACCTCCAGGTCTAAATTACGACGAAATAAAAGATCCAACATTTTCTGAAGCCGCAACAACTGATCGTACGTGGATTTGGACAGTAATTTTTTTAACTTACTTTTATTAAAGACTAGCTGACCCGGGCCACGCCTGGCTGTGGCTTCCGGTTAAATGGCTCGGTCACACTACCTCGTGCACACAATTTCCCCTTTTCCCTTTTTTCCGGGAATTTTTTTGCCCGCTCGGTCACACTACCTCGTGCAAACAATTGTCCTTTTTCCCCGGGAATTTTTTATCCCGCTTTCCTGCTTTCCCGTGCTTTTTCGTGCTCTCCCGCTTTCCCGTGCTTTGCCGCTTTCCCGTGCTTTGTCGCTTTCCCGTGCTTTGCCGCTTTCCCGTGCTTTCCCGTGCTTTCCAGCGACACATGCAAATGTGCTCTCTGGTGGCGTTAAATGAAAACTGTGAGGGGGGTTCTGAACTGACGTCAGCGAGAAGAACAAAAGAGAGAAGAAGGTTGAAGGTTTCTCTGAGTTAGTGGGGGAGCACACCTAGAAGCCTTGCAGGGAAGTCCAGGTTTGGGGATCGCGATTTATGCGATCTGATAGCGATCTGATGATCGTAGGAGAGAAAAATTTGGCATAAACCATCTCGGGAATGTAGTGAACAAATTCCCAAAATTTCATAGCGATCGGGTGAATGGTTTAGGAATGCATAAAGAACATACACACAAACATCTTTTCATTTATATATATATAGAAAACAAATTTTATATCTCTGATTATATCTCTGCCCAAGCCTTACGCATTTTAACGACGGCCGCCAAACGGTGCAATCAAATAAGTAGTGTGCGTTACCAGGATTTTGTTGTAATTATGACAGGTAATAATCGCTAACAAGTTTTTTCGTAAACATATTTGGCGCACGGAGCACGAACTTACTTGCCTTTGTTGATGATTGATGCAAAAACAGTCGACTAATATCATGTGGGAAGAACTGACAAGTGGATACAAAATCATGTCTGTTTTGTTGCTATTTTGCTGGTCTTGGTGATAGTTTTAATGTCTTTACAAATTTTGGAAATTTAGTACAACAGATAACGATTATAGTCTTATATTGTCTGATAATACTGCTATCTGTATAAGCGTTTCCGGTGGGGATTAATATTTAATGAGCTCATGGAGAATCAATCTTACTACTCCACGTTGCCATTACAATTCGCTCAAATCAGCGAAATAAAAAGTCTAGAAGCAACTACTAAGATTGGGTAAAAGAACTATGAAAAATGTATAGTGTTGCTCAAATTACGTTTTTTGATAAGCGATCGATGACAGAAACAAAAAATAATAATATTGAGCAGTTTCAGAACAATAGATTGTGAGTTACTGGATAAAACACAATAAGCTATTTCAAAATAACAAACGAACGATATTAACAATAAATTAACGATAAATGAATAATCCTCGAAACAAGAAGTGCCTGGCAATTGTTCCTATTTAATGAATAACATAGCCTCAAATTTCTGAGGTACAAAACGCACAAACGCACAAAACGCAGGCGCTGTCGAGCAATAATGCCATTGCAATGATTTGTTGAATTTAGAGAAATACAAGCTGATATTTTTCGAAACAATGCCCCCTGGTCTGAATTTTATCCGGGTTTGGCCAATGTCATAATTTAAAATGTTTCGGGCAATGATTACTGTGCTGCCATCTGTGGCATATCTAGCGCAACTCCGCAGTACAACCGAGCACAACAAATCACAACAATCGAATAATCGAGAGCCCGCGCCGGGAATCGAACCCCGGGATCGCCGAGCCACAGTCAGTGTCACGATTACCTAAGTAAACGTATGTCTACAGTGGAGATCGATTACAGAATTAATAAAACTTGATGTATAAACTAACTTAATTCGTTTGTTTGGTCTTTTTGGTCGAGTATACGATCGTATTTTGCTTTCAACAACATTATTCAATAATGTTGAAATTACAGTACTTGTGGGTATATTCTCGATCGGCGAGGAGAAATAACTCAAAACTCTCTGAAAAAAATGAACTGTAGAAATAATCCACAAAAGCTTTGAACTTAATTGTTCAAAATATGAAAGCAATTTTCAATAGGCTTTCCGAATAGCCACGTAAAAATATCGATAAACTTTGAAATAATAATACTGATTTGTCAGAACTGAAAATACACTAGCCGACCGTGGAAATGCACTCCCTAAGATCATCATAAAGACAACATCTTTTTTAACTCAGAATTTTGAAATATTTACTTACTGCATTTTTTTCATGTTCTATAATCACAAACATTAGCATAATTCATGCTACGCAATTGAATGTACAGAACTCTGTATTGATTTAAAAAATTGAATGGCGCTATGATATAAAATACAAAGAGTATTTTTTGGAAAATGTCTGTTTAAGTTATACGTAGTTAGTTAGTTACTTGCCAAGCCTTTGGCTTTCGGATTCAAGTTAGTTCGTTGATCTTGATCGTGTGTCTGCTGTTTGACAATAAAAAGGAGCGAAACTCCTCGCCTCCGCAAAGAAACCGTATTATTTGATAAAATCGCGAGCTAACGGCACCATAACAACAAACCTACCCCTGTAATATTGAGATGGTATTTCGTATCGCAGCTTGCGATGCCCTTTGGCTCATTGGTGTCCTTCTCAATCTAATTTTAAAGCCTGAAATTGCAGCCACCGTCACGAACTATCCACTAACCTACCGCACGTATAAGTAAAAAGTAAATAATACGAATGGGCTCGACCATTGCTTCAAATAAGTGCCGTGGAGAAGAAAATACAATTCAGAAAATACAAGAGAATTGTCGAATCCGTGGCGTGTTAAATTAAAATTGCGTTTGCAATTTTATTTGATTTTATTTACAACATTAAGCATAAGTGAACGAGCATGGGACAGAGCCATTTAAGGCGCTGCCAGAGTAGTAGCTCATCATTGTTACAACAAAATTATTTTATTTTCTTTAAAATTAACCAACGCAATTAAAGCTTAGTTCTTAGTTAGTTAGCAAATGACTAAATGCCAATCTTTTGCATCGTGTCAGTGGCGCAATGTCTTAAGAAATTGCATGTCAAACGGCGATATATATTCAAGATAACTAGCGCCCTCCATGCACAGATAATGCCTAGAATAATGTTATGCCTTCAACTAAACTTTTAGAAAGTTGTGGTCTCCATTAATATGGATCCGATGAGCAATAAACCAATGAATGCAACTGCTAAATCCTCGTATGCACAATTAATTCCATCAGCCGAATTTCTAATGAATAATGATTGCTGAATGTCTAGACTAGTGCTACACACGATCCGGATTCGTCTTTCAAAACAATCAGGATTGTGGTTTGCATGAATTAAACACACATTAACGGCCTAAATAAAAGAGAGCAGATATTAGCCGTGAGGGATGGAGTACTTTGCATTCGGATATTCTATTTTCAAAATTAACGAAGCCTATAACCTGCTCCCTCATACATTTTTCATTTTCATTTACACAAACAGTATTTTAAATAAAAAATATGACCTTTCGTACTCCTCTTTTGTTTAATTAAGTAATCACTTAATTAGGCGTGCAAAAGATTTGTTTCTATGACATAACACGCATTACCTTTTTTATTCGAGATTATGATATTATGTACAGGTATAAACAGGTATGGTAGTTTGGTGCTTTGCATTTCGCAGTCCATGTCGGCACAAAATTGGCAAAAAATATGCCAATCTAGAAGCTATGATTAATAAGTGTTTTCGTTGCTACGTGAGAACGATATCAAAACATCGAATCCTTTTAGGTTAAATGGATTGATAGTTTAGTTATTTTAAATGTGAACGTTCTGGCCAATAAATGTTTTCCGTCCCCACAAATTGATACAGGAAATCACTATAAGCCAATAAGTGCCACACTTTTTGCTTAGAAAACGAAATACTGAGCTAATTAATTAGATAATCTGAAAAATTGTCAAAAAACTTTTTTTTATAATAACACGGTGATATCAGATTAATTTTTAATTTTCTAGAGAATGCAATACTCTGTATACTGTGCATTTTAAAGTAAGATTCGGATAGGAGCAAATCTCCAAGAAGCACAAATTCGGCAGCTGGGCTTTGAGAACCAAATATCGGTAATATAATACAGTACAGCGTGTACCCGTGGATCGATATTTGCAGCACCATTCAGTGATGGTCAAATCGATTAACATGAATTTAAGTTAAAATAAAATAATTTACCGTTAACTGTTTAAGTGTTTCCAGTGGATTTGTCAGCGAACGCCACTAGATCAACAAATGATCGCAATCTTACGTCACCTTCCAAATAACGTAACTCGCGCCACATATTCAAATAGGTCAACGTTCATATCAAATGGTTCATTCCAAAATAAAATGCTGAAAAGCTCTAAAAATGTGAATCTTCAGTTGAGACGCTCTACCAAAAGCACTTGGAGCAATGAGAGAAAAATCAATAATCCCGTCGTATACTCTGTACAGGGTGTACAACTAAATATGTACATGCTCGAATGATTCATAGTTAACGAAATACTTCCATTCATCTCATCATTTGATGTGCTGATAGAGATTATGTGATATAAACTGGTTAACTTGGTCAAGAAAAAATTATTTTAGAAAACAAATGCATGGCTATGAAACAACTAACTAATCAGGGCGTAATTGGAAAACGTTCCAAGTGCTTCAAACTACACAGGTTGCCCCCGAAGCCCAAATTGTTTCTTTTATGCCAAGGAGCCCGGCTTCGCCCGGGATCATAAAATGAGGAAATATTAATGCTCGATATTTTAAAAATATAATTAGACTAGCGATAATTCACTATCGAAGCGTGGTTTTCATAAGAGTATGAAATTTAACAATAGTTACATGCAGGCAGATGCAGGCATGCCCCTCAATTCCGCCACAGCATGGGAAGAAGAACGTCTGGGTTATATTCAATAAAAATGGGGGTTGTGCCCGGGTCAGAGTTATCGCCAACTCTCGTTCGTCTTTTTCGTCCGGTCTGTCCCGGGCACAACCCCCCTTTTTTGAGTATGAAACACTGAGTAGATAGAGTATTAAATAGAATAGAGGTTGATTGGTGCATTGTGTGATTGCCTCGCAACAGGGGGCAGCAGCATACTCGCACGACACCAGAGGGTAGCGCCTACCAGATCTCATCGCTTTACTCTGCTGCGTCGGTTCGATACCCCCTTTTCTTGCCATGCGTGACGCCAGTGACTGTCGCCATGACAGTGACGTCAGCACCTCGTTCATACTTCCAAATCCGAAGGAATGCGCGCGTAGAAATTTCTCTCGCCCGACAAATTATCGGTCGGGAATTGAACCAGTGACCACGGCACCGCCCTATGAGACATGCGTTAGCGGCTGTTAGAATAATTGAATATACTTTCTTTATTTTTTCACGGTGAGAGCAATCAGAGTAGATTTCATTCGATAACATAACATCTGCAGAGTAATATAAATTTGGTTAATAACAATTCAAGACATTGTTTTTTACATATGAAACATATCGCGATGCGATCTTCGTCACCGAACGCCATTTTTAGAATCGCAAAGCAAAACGATGACGTCACATACACGTAAGTACACTATGGCAATTCAAAAAGGAATGTATTGCCAATAATTGTGCGAAATTTCATTCGATTCGATTAACGTTTTCCAATTTTTAATTGTAAATTTTAAAAGACTCCATCTTTTTATTGCACACTGTATACTGGAAGGCAATATCACTGAACACAAGCAATAACATAATTTTAAATTGTGTTTTTCTTGATTGTTGATAAAGCGTTTTTAATTTTTGCATTTTAATTGGTCTCACAGGTTGTGTTTCGAGATAAAGACGCCATCTTGAAGATTCCATCATAAAATTACGAGTATCGACCAACACTTTCAAGAAAATTGAAATGCATGTGCCATAATTGACAGATGCGGCACTCACGACTTTTTACCAAACTATCCGGCGTCTGATGATGTCATCCGTCATTAAAATTACAAATGACCCCCCAGTCCCTCATTAAAGAACATGTTCCAGATCCTCATTAAAGATTTTGTGTGTTGGCGACGTCGTTCATGGCAAATCTATAATTTGCAATTTCAGTTTTCAACGTGAACGTCGTATGTAATTACGCGACCCCAAGATTAGGTCTGTTGACGTAACGTGACGTCACCACGTCGAAAATATGTAAAGGCAAATTCCCTTATATTTTTTTTAGTTGACATGCGTTCCAACAATGCTGCGCCTGCGCGGAACCACACAATGGGGTTTTGCGGTGAGTCGGTACAAAACAATACATTGGGCGTTCCTGGAGAACAAATAGGTTCTCGTAATTAAGGCGCATCCACTGATCCACCGCCATTGATTGAAATATTTGCTATGGTCTAGCAAAAATTTATAATATCTTCCAAAAATGACAGCGCGGGGCCGTTGATCACTGTCGCGCATCTCGAACCAATTTACGGACATTAATCTGGAAGAAACCTTTAATTATTTGTTACGAAAGGTCGTTTTTACAATATAAGTATACACTATATGTATAGCTATGTATGTGTTCCTGATATTGTCTAGAGGCTTGTTATCGTTATCTGGCTTTCCCTCAGAAGGCCTTGTGTGATTCCTGGAGTGAGAGGGGTTTAAAAAAGTAATCAATATGTCACATTTTAAAATTCAACATATAAGGGGGTTTTGGCGTCCACATAAGAAAACGGTCACGCAATGAAACTGCGCTCGAAGTATGATATTAATCGGAAATAAAGTGTACTAAAATAAATATACTTATTTATACTTTAAAAAAGTTCCCATGCCGGGAATCGAACCCGGGCCTTCTGGGTGAAAGCCAGATATCCTAGCCACTAGACAACATG
>JAQGBY010007979.1:0-11161 GCA_034698785.1 Mycogona germanica
AGCCGCGCCGGGAATCGAACCCGGGACCGCCGAACCACAGTCCGTCTCTTAACCAACTGCGCTACGACGGGTCGTACTTTCGTAGGTTACAAATGAAGATACAAATAAAAAATGATTTACTTTTTTCACTTATTTCTTAAACACGTATAAGTAGCGCCAAACAAAAGAAACATTCTCCAAATGTTTCGGCCCGAACAGAAGGAACATTTTTAACAATATCAAATGTTGTAATATTGATATCGGAGAAATTATGTGGACAGCTCTTAATAGAAGTAGAAGAAGGAACCGAGCTTCAATGTGCATCTGCGTCATATTTTCGCTCCTATTTCCCTAGAGTGTGTAGACAGTGGAATGGCCTGACAGAGCCTAAAATCCAGAGCCTTTTAAAATAAACCTATTTCTGTCCTCAACTGGTCTTCCGACCCCCGCCATAGGCCCCTCTCTTGGGGGCTGCTTGCGGGTAAAATTTGTAATTGTAATTGTAATCAACTGCAAAGAAGAATAAAGAAAAAGATGAATTCATTTTTAAGTTACGCGCCAAATGCCGTGCACGCAGCGACTGAGACCCCGTAGCCCGAATGTTGTCGATAATCCAAGATGGCGCTCAGATGTACGTGCGGATAATTACAATCCTTGTTTCGGGTGAGTTCCCTCTCTTTGCTAAGTGTTTCCGTTGTCTCCGATAAAAAGAGTAATGCCAATGGATCCGGAGAGTGTGAATTGCGGCTACGAAATTGAGGAGTGGACCGTCCATCCGCTCCCGAAATCACTAAAACGTGTGGGCTCACCACTACACCACGGCTGTCCCGAGAGTTGGTCAGCGTCCTCCATTGTGTGTGGCACTTAGTTTCACCTGATAGAGATAATCCAAATAAATTAAACTCGCGTTTACCTCGTTGCTTTAATGCACTTTTACGAGAAACGCCACTAATACCATGCCTCCTTCATCCTGAAATTGCTGTTTATTTCTCCCGATTCGTAGGCAACGGAATTTTGCTGGCAGGGATGTAATCAGGGAGCTGTATGATCTATCTGTGAGTGGCAGCCGCCCACCCCATCACCACCACCTCGCCCCGCAGAGCCCCTAAGAAGGCGACGACCGCCGTTTCGGCCATGACTGACAGCAGAAGTGGGGCGGACACACGGCGCCGTGTCAAACTCTACGCCCTGAACGCTGACCGACAGTGGGATGACCGGGGAACGGGACACGTCACCTCGGTCTACATTGACCGGCTCAAGGGAATGTCGTTGACCGTGAGAGCTGAATCTGATGGTGAGTTTCGCTGCTGGCCACACACCGACCAGGTCTGACCAGGCGCGCTTGAGGTATCTTGAGATATTTGTTAAGGAGGTCCACCAGCGTGTTCGCCCCAAAACCGCCCCAGGAGGCGACCTGGTAATTTTGCCTAGCACAGGCTACCTAGATTGGGATCTTTAACGTGTACCTGAAATCGTACAGGCGTCCCACGACTTTCTTCCATTCCGAAGGAAGGCGTCGTGAGTAAAAATTTATCTCCGTCAAAATTCCGAGGGTCTCTGTCGGGAATCGTCTAGTGTATACTCCATTAAAGAAAAATAAAGATACTCCTGGTGACAATGATGCTGGTACTCAGGGCGACGGTGAATCTTTTCTCATCTACATTGAAACAACTTAGCAAGAAACGTTGAAGAGCTTGAAATTATATCCCTCTGGGGAATTTCTTAATTCTTGACAAACAAAAAAATGTGGTTGCAAAGGGCCTGCAAAATGTCACTACTCAATTTTTGTTTCAACATTTTCTGGGCTTAGAGCCAGTCAAAATCTTTCAAATCTCAAAAGAGCGGTCAAAATAAATGTTGCATTAAATTGTTTGATTGCATTTGTTTAAAACGCTTAAACATTTGTTTCCCTAAGCATGATGTAATATTTCTGAATTGGTTCAGGCCCCTGCTGTACATGAATTCGAATTTGATCTACGACCCGTCGTAGCGCAGTTGGTTAAGCGACGGACTGTGGTTCGGCGGTCCCGGGTTCGATTCCCGGCGTGGGCTTTGGCTCGGGGTACTGGTGAAAATGTGCCTCTCACATAGTGCCTAAGTACGGAGAGGGGTACAGAATCTTCCTGTTGTGTCCGCACTTCAGTGAATTAAAAAAAATCTCTGAGGATGTCGAATAAATGGAAACTGCCAAGTCAACAACAAGCCAACGAAAGATGATCTTGTATGTCAGGCATGCAACCTTAGTTAGGAGTTATGGAGTTGGGTTGTTGCGCTCATGTTCTTTAATCTAACTTTACGAGTCAGAAAAGCCTTGGTAGTGTCCATTTAGCTATCACAGGATGTGACACGATATATTTGTGTGCCACATCATTTTATTTAATTTTTCATATTCTTCCTTTGATTTTTTAAACATTTCTTGTCTTTTTCTTCTATGTTTCAAAAGTTCCAAGCTATCCAAGCCGTTTGTAGCGGCTTCAATTTTTTTTTCGGATGGTAGCGATTTTGAAGATGTTAAAGTCAAAATTTCAATTTGTACTTGTTTCAAGGAAAAAATTATGGCGTTCAGCACTGACCGTTATGTTTTGAGAGTATATTATGTTGATAATGTAGAGAAAACATTTGGTCGCTGATGTTTTCGACACAATTGCTAAACAATTTAATTAAAATTGTGTGTATAAAAAATTTAATTGTACATTTTCAGCCTCGCTTTTACTTGAATCGAAGATCCAACCAGACACTGCATATCAGAAGCAGCAGGTAATTTCGACTCCTATGTGGATGTGTATTTTACAAGAGCACTGTGCGCCAAACATTTTAGTTGATGCCATGTTTGTTTTGTTCGTTGGACGCAGGAGACGCTAATTGTGTGGTCTGAAGGTGACAACTTTGACCTCGCCCTCAGTTTTCAAGAGAAGGTCGGCTGCGACGAAATATGGGAACGAATCTGCCAGGTAAAAATTCTCTCTTCGCGTCACAGCCAAAAATACACTATTTGTTTATCAAAACCGAGCGATAAAATTTGAAATCTGGAACTACCAAAATGTCCTCGTTACTGAAATGTAACCGTTAACAATGTTTTAGAACCTGTATTTTTTATTATTAATGGAGCCTGCTGTTCTTTTCGCTACAGTTCAAATAAAAATAATAGTAAACCTTAGTATGGCTATTGTTAGATCATACATTGTTTTCGGGCCAATTAAAACAAACATTTATGATCTTAAGAAATTCGAGAAAATTATTAAATATATGGTTTCTAGCTATTACGGTTTTCTGAATTGTTGCTATGAATTGGACAAACGTACATGAGGTACATGACCAGGTTAGGTGGGTTTAAAAAAATAACGTCTGTTAATTAACAATTGATGGTACGACTCGTCGTAGTCCAGTTGGTTTAGCGACTGACTGAGGCTCGGCGGTCCCGGGTTCGATTCTTGGCGAGGGGTCTCGAAAATTTCGATCCCGGGGAACTGGTTGTTTCCCCTCGCACAGCGCCTAAGCACCATGAGGGGGATGTAACGCCTGTAGTGCGGTTGACTAAAAAAAATTAAACAAATTGTTGGGTGGCTCCAAACGAATCGAGGTGTTTGAACTAAGTCTGGTTACCGTTTCAAAGAAGTCTGATATTATCTATCCAGGATACTGCACTGACAAATCTGAAATCCTCTTTTTGGTACTCCATTTGAATGAAACTTTCATTGAGTTGACGAGGCAATCCAAACTTCTTTAGATAAAAATTCGCGACAAAATTGAACAAATGAATGCGTTTTTATTAATTTGGAGGCTCGTTGCTCACGCCCGGCTCTTGCTCTTACTCGTTGCTCTCGCGATAGTCACTAGTCTGCTTCGTCGTGCGTGGTGACCATGGTGATACCCGTTCTCGCACCTCGACAAGAACATGTTTCTCTTTCATTCGTTTATAACAGATCCAGGGGAAGGACCCGTCGGTGGACATAACTCAGGACGTGGTGGAGGAGTCGGAAGACGAGCGATTCGAAGACATGTCCGACACGGCCGCCCCTGTGGAACTGCCCCCGTGTGAGCTGGGCAAGCTGGACGAGATGAATGAGATGATCAGTAGCTGTGTGCCGTCGCCGATTCGACGTGAGAAGCTGGCGCTCATCATTGAGAGCGAGGGCTATGTGCGCAAGCTTTTGCACCTGTTCCACGTGTGTGAGGACCTTGACAACGTAGCTGGCCTGCATCGCCTATACGAGATTTTCAAGAACATATTTCTGCTGAACAAGAACGCCCTGTTCGAGGCCATGTTCGCCGAGGACACCATTTTTGACGTGGTCGGCTGCCTCGAGTATGATCCGGGCGCGCCACAACCACGCCGCCATCGTGACTACTTGCGGGCTAGTGCTCGTTTCCGCGAGGTCATTCCGATCGCCAATCAGGAACTGCTGGGAAAGATCCATCAGACGTATCGCGTACAGTACATCCAGGATGTTGTGCTACCGACCCCATCACTCTTTGAGGAGAACATGCTCTCCACCCTCAGCTCTTTTATTTTCTTCAACAAAATGGAGATTGTCACTCTCATTCAGGTATATAATCTTTTTTTTCCCCTTTGCCAACCCACGATTCTTGAGCTGAATGCCAATGAAACTTTAAAAATTATTCAATTTTAGTTAGTTTTATCTATTGACTGAGATTTATTGCGCAGAATTTCCAATGTTTTGAAACGCCGAAAGAATTGGTATTTCTTAAATAAAGATGGAAAGGTTAAAAAGTTCTCATCAGAACGAAATACCTATATATATCAAATATAAAATGGGGAAGCCATGGAGAATGGGGAGTAATAAAAAAAGTTGTGGGGAAATGCTGGGCAGACATTCAAAAACGGCAACAAGTAATGCAGGAAATTAAGACACGAATAATTTAATCCTTCGGAAATTACAGGTAACAAGTAAAAAACAAGGAACACTATCAAGAGTTAATGCAAGTATTTTATATATACTGTATAGAAATTATGAAAATTACATGTTAACAGGTGGCAACAAAACATGAATGACACACCGTGTCTGGGAAAAATGATATAAAAATAAAATATATAAAATACAGTCTGCGCTGTGATCCGCCCATGAGAATGGTACGATATCGAAAGCTGGCTAGGGCAATATGTAATAATCCTATATATTATATTTTTATGTAATTTTTCCGCTCACGGTGCAATCATGTCATTCATGTTTTGTTGCCACCTGTTAACATGTAATTTTCATAATGTTTGTACAGTGCAAAAGACTTGCATTAACTCTAGAAAGTTAGAGTTGAGGTTGAAGCCGAAGGGGATATTAACTTGAAATGAAGGTGTATCGCTGGATAAATCGCAATCCAAATCGCAAAATAAGAAAAATATTTTGAAGCTCCGTTAGTAAATATATTTTTGTGTATATTTAAGTAATGGTCTTGTAGCCGTTTCCTTGTCGTCGTATCCAGCGATACACCTTCATTTCAAGCTCTCGATAGTGTTCCTTGTCTTTTTGTGTGCAATTCGACGAGGTCAACAAGGTTGTTTCAGGTGACGAGGAAAGTACAGCGAAGACCACGATTCTATTTTTACTAGTCTTAAAACATTCGTTTCCATATTCGCATAGAGAATCTCGGAAGAGATACCTTTGTTTTCCGCTCAATAAGGCACAGTCGTTTGTTTACGTTACATTCGCGCACCACACAAGTGGTACCACCGAATGAGCCGAGCAGTGTAAAAATTAAGTTTTAATTTGATTTTCACTCCAAAATGGGATTCAGCAACTCACCATTTTGACTTTCTGGGCTGGGTGGTTACAGTACTTAACTGTAATGTTAAAATATTGGAATATCCGCCTTTTTCCTCGTGGTTCTACTGTGACTGTCAATTCATAAAATATATAATGTTACTTGAAATCTTAGGCCACTTAACAGATTCGAATTTTTTGGTATTTCGTTTTCGGGGACACATCTTTAATTATTACCCCAAATTAACTCGATTCGGGAGTTGTGCGACTCGTCGTAGCCCAGTTGATTTAGCAACTGACTGGTTTCGGCGGTCCCGGGTTCGATTCCCAGTGCGGGCTCTCGAAAATTTCGATCCCAGGTTCGATTCCCGGCGCGGGCTCTCGAAAATTTCGATCCCGGGGTATTGGTCGTGACCCCTCGCATAGTGCCTGAACACCATAAGGGGGACGTAACGCCTGTAGTGCGGTTCACTACAGTTGATTGCCCTCAAAATGTTTGCTCATTGATGGAAGTGTGTAAGTATTGAATTGATAGGGGGAAAATTTGTACTTGATGTGAAAATTGGAATTCCAGTCATGTGCAAGTTTGAAGTGGAGTAATTTTTGACAATTTAAAGTAAATACTTCCTGGACACAAAATTGGTTTCTCCCGAAACACCTAATTTTCTTATGTTTTCTGATTCCAATTTTTCAGGATTTCCATTCGAATAAATTAGGCTAGTGCACGTATAACTGTTCTTTATTCTGTTTCTCTAACCGTCTTATCCTAATGTTTATTGAGTGACCTTTGTCTGGTCGGTTATGTGCCTGCGATTTAAATGTGCATTATTTAATTTGAATTGCCGGGTATTCGACCACTGGTCTTGCAATTTTCAATTCTGGATAACTTAATCTATTAATATCCCCTCACATAGTGCCTAAGCACCGAGAGGGGTACAGAAACTCCTGTTGTGATATACACTTCAGTGAATAAAAAAAGGTTTATTGGTATATGACATTGAGCGATAAAGGATTAATGATGGTTATTCATCTGTGTGTATTTTATTCAATTTGGCATCCACAGGAGGACGAAAAATTTCTCAGCGAGCTATTTTCGCAGCTTACAGACGAAACGACAAAGGAGGATAGGCGGAGGGATCTGGTGTTGTTCCTTAAAGAGTTCTGCACCTTCTCGCAAACTCTTCAGCAGGTGCCCCGAGAAGCATTTTTTAAGGTTGTTAGAATTTCTGCTTTTTTCTTTCGTCAGATTTTGTTTCCCAGGTGTAATCATGTCAAACAAGAACCCCACGTCTGAATGATCCAAGATGTTCATGCATGGGGTAGTCGAATGCACGTTCTGTACTTCCTAGAAATTATTTTTAATATAATTTAAAAAAAGAAAAACTAAAATTCACAAATTTTGAGAGTTTTGAAAAAGAAATCCTTGCCAGCGGCGATTTCTCGATTTTCTGTTTTGGTTAAACTCAAAATTTGTTATCAGCAGTAGTTGAAACATCAATCCGGATTTAAATTTGGGTAATTTCATTGAACTAAAAATAGCCAGATTAAAATACTATTAAAAATGAGGGACATAGTTTATTGGAGGATTTATTGTTAAATGTGAACATTACTTATGGCGTTTGAACTAAAGAGGAGCTGAGTGCAATTGGTAATTGCACAAATACGAATTTACGGTATGGTGCAACTCAAATGAGCCCCGTTTTAGAATTTGAATAAGTCTGCAGAAAATAACCCTATAATTATGAAGTTTGTGGAAAATTTATATATTCCCAAGACTCGATTTTCTCACTACTATTGTTACGCCTTGCCGTTGGCGCTTGTCGATTGCCCTGCAAAAACGTAGCAATGTATCTCGTTTCCTCAACTCTGCTGTAAAAATGCCGTTTTCCTAAAATGAAAATGCGATTAAATACAGTCGACGTAACAAAAATTATGCGAAATGCTTAACGAGTTTTCAAACAAAGGATGTACTTCTTCAGGAGATTTTGAATGTACAAAAAATGTACTGAAGGAAAAACAATGGTGTTCTTCAGGAGAATATGTTAGTGAAAGATAGACCGAACCGAGACTGTTTACTTCAGATCTACCACAGTTTACAGATGGAGCATGAGTCCGATCCTTTTCCGTATCCTTTTTCAAGTAATAAGTGCTAATTGAGAAACAGTGACGTTTGTTGTACATTTCTGGACTTCAATTCGGCATTTTTCATAAAACAAGTCTTCATAACTCTGCTCGTTCTTTGATCATATCTAAGAGATAAAAAATGTATTATACTAATTGTAAAACTAATACCATCAATGTGATAATGTAATTATTTTTTTTAACTAAACCAAATTTAACAATATAATAGGAAGAAGAACGTCTGGATTATATTCAATAAAAATGGGAGTTGTGCCCGGGACAGGCCGGTTGAAAAAAGACGACCGAGAGTTGGCGATAACTCTAATGAAAAATTAAACTAGAAAGCCGTGGGAACTGACGCCATCCACATCTCACACGAGAGATGTGGATTTGGTAAATTTGTTAAGATGTGATTCGTCATCGTCTTAGTTGTATCTATCGTCGGTTTTTTTTTTTTTTTGTCAATTAACTAGTCAATTGCACAACAGGCATTACGTCCCCTCATGGTGCTTAGGCACTGTGTGAGGGGAACGACCAGTACCCCGGTACCGAAATTTTCGGGAGCCCGCACTGGGAATCGAACCCGGGACCGCCGAAACCAGTCAGTCGCTAAACCAACTGGGCTATTACGAGTCGTACAATTTTTTCCACGGTTTTCTAGTTTTAATTTTTTTATTTTAAATAATAGTTTTTACTATTATATTAGAAGAGTTGTCGCCAACTCTCGTTTGTCTTTTTTCATCCGGCCTGTCCCGGGCACAACCCCCATTTTTATTAAACCAAATATGATTAAATAATTAGTTTCAAAGACACATGTAATGAATACAACCGGATATGCTCATATACCTTTGGTTAATTAAATATTGCTTCGAAAGTATATTTTTGTTTACCTTTGGTTTAAGCATTTAACTCAAGATTTTGTAACGCACGTTTCTCATATATTTTCTCCTGATTAGAATCAGAATGTTATAAGCATTTTATGAACGTTTAACGTTTTTTTTAGACGCTAGCCAGTTTGGGGATCCTTCAAGCCCTGGAAATTACGTTGAGTGTGGAAGACCAATCCATGAAATCAACCTCCATCGATATCCTGTCCTACATTGTTGAGTTTAGTCCGTCCATGGTCAGAGATTTTATGCTACAGCAAGTGAACACCCAGGATGACGTAATACACTTTTGTCCCTTTTCTTAAGATTGTCTTACCATCTATCAGCATTGAAAAAATTAATTTTTATCCATTCCCAACTATCCGCAGGACCAGCTGTTAATGAACATAATAATCGAGCAAATGATGTGCGACTCTGATCCGGGTGAGCCATTTGAAAATAGAACAAAATAGCGCCAAATGTCTTGCTTCCCAAATTAGACATGTGTTAACTTGGCAATGGTTTTTTGTTTTCTTGCAGAACTGGGAGGAGCGGTTCAAATGATGGGAATAATCAGGCTGCTGATAGACCCCGAGAATATGATGGCTTCCGTAAATGTGAGCAACTTGAAGCAATTTTATGTTAAACTGGAAAGGCCTATTGTTCATATGAGGTAACACTTTCGTTTTTCTTCCTTCCCAGAAGTCTGAAAAGACAGATTTCTTGCATTTCTTCTACAAGCACTGCATGCACGTTCTGTTGGCACCACTGCTAGCCAACACGACCGAGGATCGACCAAGCAAAGGTTAGTAGTAGCGTATTATCGCAACAGATCACAGGTTGATACTCACTCGACTTACATTCGATGCTTACGTTGTATGGCGTTCTTGTTGTGCTACTTGCTTATCATCCTGTTTGTGACATCTGGATAATGGGAGAAAATTTATAAAATTGTAGGAGTTTATGTTGAAGTCATCAATTCAACAATTCCTCATGCCATCTGCGACGATATTTTGCTGGGGATATTTTTCTCCACTTCAGTGGAGAAAAATGGTCGGCACAAAATCGTCAGGGACTTTGCAAAATTACAATTACAACTAGCTCAGTTAACTATTACAATGGGATGATGAAAGTGTGAGTTTAAAAAAATCGAAGACTGAATCCAACGGAGTAAGAGCACGAATATGGCGACTATGTCGAAGCGAGGTTCGGTTGCTGAGCCATTGAACGTTCTGGCGCGATCAGTCGGCACTGTCTGGCAAAATCAAGACAATGGGGAGCCTGAGCCAGAACCTAATATTGGTCGCCTTCCTAAGATCTCCTGTCGACTCTCATCCCACTATTGACAGCATGTCCATCACATGACTCGCTTTCCACTCAACCAAATCTGCCACAAACAAATCTAGCAGGTCTTTGAACCATCTCAATTTGTCCTATTAAGTCCCACATGGTGCAGATCCCAAATGGCTTCACGCCACTGAGTTCAAAGGTGAACTTGATGGTGACGAGTGGACCGTCACCAAGTAGGTGGCGGTGGCGGTTGGTGGAGCGCCACCTTGCTCAAGGAGGGCAGAGTGGCGGGTGCAATGAGTGCACCATGGAAGCTATCAGGGGGCGACCATGGTGCCAAGTTCAGGTTGCCTAACCTAAGGCAACCATTTCTATGATTTGCGTAAAGGAAAAACCAGCGTTGGAAAGTATAGTTACATACCCCTCCCACCAAATTAAAAAAAAAACTATGGGGAGTCGTCAATGAACTCATGCATGGAGTGTCGGGACCGGTTACCTGGGTGTTGCCGGACGTCAAGGGAGGAAGAACGCTGGTGGGCATATCCAACGATTTCGGAAAGTATTTATCGGGAATCGGCCCTAGCCTCCTGGCGAGGACCCGGGTCGGTGAGCTGGTGGGGGACTTGTTGATAACCTCGAATGGCCATAGCTCAGGGGGGCGTGGTGGCTTTGAACTGCCGACAATGGACACACAGGCACTCAAGGGTATAATTAACGATCTAGATGCATCAAAAGGGCCTGGTCCCGATGGGATTGCACCGGGGTTGCTTAAGGAGCACATGGAGATGGTCTTGGAACCACTACTGCATATATATAATCTCGTGCTAACCACGGGAATCTTCCCGGGCTCCTTGAATGCTTCCCGTGTGATTCCTATCTACAAAAGTAGGGACGCCAATGATCTCGGATGTTACAGACCCATTTCGATTTTAAATGTTGTCAACAAGATCATTGAAACGTACATTAAGACTCATTATCTCGAGTACTTGCTCAGCAATAACAAACTTAGCGCTTCACAGTTCGGGTTCCTGCCGGGGAGGTCAATCCAGAACCCATTCTACAAACTTTTGCACGAATTATACTTTTCAGTAGATCGAAATCGGACGCCGGCTACGCACGCCTTCCTTCGGAATGGAAGTAAAGCCGTGGGTCCCGTGCCTGTACGATGTCAGGTACACGTTAAAGATC
>JAQGBY010007980.1:0-11160 GCA_034698785.1 Mycogona germanica
CTGCGGTACATAGTTAGTTTTTAAGGCGCTGCCTATATTCGACTATGGTACAGTTAACGATATATCATACTATTTAGTCCAATTCAGTTCAGAGTTTTTCTGTAGACTTAGTTTCAGAGTTTTCTGGAAAATAGTCTCCCTCAGAAATCATCAAGACAGAAATGCTGTCGCCGTCGAAAAGAATTTTGTCACTGTTCATTAAAACGAATGCCAACATTGTTTGCGATTCACTATCTAATGATCTAAGAATGGCCTGCACTTTGACAGCATTGTATCGAGTGACTGTTGAGCTGCCAATAATACATTCAGCGTCTTCAAAAGAGACATAAAACATGCACAGCCCTTTTTACCACTTGAACGTTGCAACAACATGCCAGGAGATGACGTCTGTCCGGGGCTGTCCGGACTGACAAAATGAACTAACTATCCTTCTTCAACTAACCAATCAATAACCAATCAAGTGTGTGATCATTGGACTGGAGAAAAACTGAGGAAATGAGAGGCTGTAAAGTGGTTTTCTTTACAATCTTTGCCCTTAACTGGCCTTTTAACCTCTGCCATAGGTTGCTTCGGGATTGCTTGCGGGAATACAATACACGCATATTGTAATTTTGTAAATTTTCCAAATGTGTCAAAGTGCTACACGCTGTCATCTCTTAAAACAAGTTCGTTTGTATTCTGCAGTAGAGGGGTCGACATTTTGGAGCGCTCACAGTTTTCAGGACAGCTGTCCACCACATGTGTGACCTTCGCAGCCCCACAACGTGTAAACCATTTCCTGAATTTCCTCTCCCTCAGTCCAATGATCGCGCACCAAGGGCATGTGTAGTGACTTTGAAAAAACTTTGTGGCTTGGACCGAGTAAGCTTTCTATGGGCCGATGCAGGTACAAGTAGTTTGAGTTCATCCATACAATGAACAATGGCAAGAGCAGGAAATTAAAGCCGTTGTAACGGCGGCGCGATAATAAATACGGTACAGCGAAAACCAACCCAGTGTCAGTACTGTACTGTACGTACAGGTATTTTAGGCTAAAATAAACAAAAATTGAAAGAATATTAATTTTTCAGTAGTGGACAAGAATTTCATTTCAATAAGATAGCATGTACAAACGAGTTAGACGAGTTAGGCGTGAGATGAACATCCCACATATTAGATATCTAGTTTTTAGAACCACTAGACAATTCCCTTTCGATTTGGCAACTTGGATTATCCTCCTACATGGACGGTACTGCACTGTATGCAAACAGGTATGCATGTAGGCCAACCAGCTGCACTTGTCACAATAATAAAGTACAGATAACTTTCCCACCCGTATGCATGCTCTCAAGGTGCTCTCTCACATGCACATGTTTAATCTGGAGAAACTACTGGCAAAAAACCGTTTTCTTTGAATGGCGCACCGATCTGTTTCTTGGAAAAAGTCCACAGTGGTCTAGATCGGATTTCAGTTTTGTCGTTGTGTTTGATTTTGTTTAATTTCATTCGTAGATATACCTTCCATACTTTAAACTAGTATACTTAAGTATATACTTTATATATATGATATGTAAAATTTAGGAAATGGCATTGAGCTATCCTGAAGGCTTGACAAACGATAATTCACTGCATCAGTAATGTGAATAGTACAGTGCCCGCCACGATTTTTTTGACAATGAAAGGAAAAAGACGGACGAGACTGACAAACTGTCATTTTTGTTCAATTGTTAAGCAAGTACGGTCCACGTACAGTACATGTTGCTTTACATTTTGTATTTCATTCTCTATAAACAACTGGATGCGCAAATAATAACCTATTCGTGAAATACGGCATTAGGTGACCATGTGCGAGTGCCAATTCACAGATTACAATCTACTGCACACTGAGAAACACCCAACCTTTTCTAAACCCCGCGTAGATGACGTAATTCAATTTTAATAATGCCTCGTGCGATGAAATTCCCATATTGGCAATGAGTCAAATGACAGTCGGGGGCTAAGTTACTGGTACACATTTACACGTATTCCAATCCAATCAACAAGGTGACTCACGTCATTAGCACATTGGATCCTTTATTTGGCTAGAGTCGCAAAGTATTCGTGAGTACCGACCCTTGTCTGCATCTGGACTACCACGCACGTAGTTGGCGGGCGAGTCATGTACAGTACAGTACACGAACAGTACAGTGCGAATTATACTTTACAACCACTGTGAGTCGTAAAAAAGTAGATCTCAATAAAAAAATTCACAACTTCGTGAAAAATGCTTTGATTTAAATTAAATTTGGCACTTACATAATACAATAGTGTAGGAACAAAAATGAATTATAAAAATATGCTCAAAATGATCTCCGGTGGCCTCGACACAAGCACCAGTGTCGAACGCGCCATTCCTTGATTGACGAATCGATTAAACGCTGGTCGAGTTCAATCCAAGTTTTCTTAATTCGTTGTTTAAAGTCTTCGATATTGGTGATTAATTTTTGATTTGTAAACCTTTTCCTGGAGAACTCCCCAAATTATGTAGTCCACTGGATATCTTTTTATAGGGGTGCTCTTTTTTATGACTCACAGTGTACATGTATTTAATTTCAATCTTTTGGAATGTACGTGAACTGGCACCGAATAACGTAATGTGAAAACCAATTCTGCTCCACCAAGACATGCGAATGTAGTGAACGACACATATTTCAAATGTCATGATAATACAGAGTACAGTACACATTGGCGTACATGAAATTGAACGCAGGACTGATATCAATTGTACTGAGTCGTACATGTATACGGCGTATAAGTGAGATTCGAAACGGTACAATGTAGTCTTGACGATGACTGAAGGGGCCGTAACATGCGCACTTTTAGGTTGATGCTTGAGGGCCAATCGTAGGCTAACCTGTAATTTACATGTCAAATGTAAATTACAAGTTGCCCCCCTGTAGTACATGTTACCGTACATCTGCATGCTGCGCGCACCAGCATGTATCTTGCAGACCATTTCAGTAGTTCAGTAGTTTGAAATCTGAATGGTTTTCAGAACCCAAGGACTAAAAAGATCTTATTCTTTGGACTGTCGTTCAAAACATGGTCTTAGATGACGAGAAAATAATCGCCCAGTGTTTTGTAAAAAGCGTAGTCAATTTTAATTGCTCGAAGGCATTCGAGAGCGGGGTGCGTTTTGAATCCTTGGTTCGTCACATAATTCAGGTCGGTCAGTTCGAGAAACTCGGAAGACGCCCTCTAGCGGATAAATTGAATAGATAGACGCACATTCGTGTCGAAGGACATTCAAACAGCTAGTCAAAATTTTATTTTTGCAGCTGTTGAAACAGGAATTCATTACAACACTTGGACCCAACAAGACAAGAGAAAGTCTGAATGATGTTTGCGCTTGGATTCGACAAGATGGACCATTGTCAACAACTGAATATCAATGACCCAAGAGCAAATCACATGTAGTAGCTGCAGACGGATGAGAGGGGGGGGCTGCTAGTAGAAGGATTCAATGATACTCACCAGAAAGTCTGTCCGGTTCCAGTCCCGAATTTAAATCCAGGCCACTGATCACGAAATAATCCACGAATCTGTGACTGGCCGGTGTCGACGACGTCATCGTTACCACGATTCAAGTTCACTCGAACTCGGAGAAATTGACAATCACACACAGACGCGAGACGTAAAATTGAACGTCCACTCGGTCAGCCATTTTGTCGATGAGTGTGACTGTGGCCATTGGGCCAACGATATTAAAGATAAAGAATCTCGAGAGAGAGTTATCAATGAATTTAGAGGACATCAACCAGCGTGTTCTTCATTCATGGCAATAGATGACGCTACTGCGTATGATCGCTCCTGCCACCTGGAGGCGAACTGTGCGTCCGGCCGGAACAGCTGTTTTGCGCGGCAATTTTGTAATGCTAAGCTCATTAAAAATCACCGGTGATGAATCTATATAAGCGTTAAAAAATACACTTTTTATTATTGTTGATATTTTCGCTGAAATTTCTATTCCCTCTTCAGGCTTTAGGATCAACTTTTTCGTTGTACGAATCGCGGGACTTCAGCCTCGTCAATATCATTGCCCCGCGTTACGCCGTTTATGAGATATTTTTTTATTCTTTACTCAATCAACCCTAGTCAACCGCACTACAGGCGTTACGTTCCCCTCATGGTACTTAGCACTTTGCGAGGGGTCACGACCAGTACCCCGGGATTGAATTTTTTTCGAGAGCCCGCGCCGGGAATCGAACCCGGGACCGCCGAGCCACAGTCAGTCGCTAAACCAACTGGGCTACGACGAGTCGTACTAATTATTTAGAATCAGCGATTGATTATAGAATTATTGATTATAGAATCAGCGACAGAATAGAATAATTGGGCAAACAAAGACAAAAACACCAACTATGTTTTCTATAAAGCATTAACACAAATAAACTGGACGCAAGGCAGACACGTTAATGCATTGAAGCCAATTCTTTTATTCAAAACAAATGAATGTTAAGACCACACAAGCAAACATCACACAATTTGTAAACAAAATTCGTACAGCCCCCAATTTGATGCTCAAGTCATATAGCGATTTTTTTTAATAAATAGATTTTCATCAATATCTTTTGTTATACACTTTGCACAAGTATACAGAGCGATCGACCAAACGCTACTGATTGCACGTACCTATATATTTTACGAGGTGCGATTTTGATATTTTTTACCGCGACGACATTTATTGCGAGACAAAAAAAAACATGAACAAAAAAATTTAGACTACCTCCAAAACTATTAATATCACAGTGGAAATAACTAGGGGGAGGGGGACCTGTTTTGAATATTAAAAAAAATATTATGGGACATCAGAAACACCAATCCGAAGATGAGATCGCCGATCCTGTCGATCAACGAGAAAGACGGCAAATGTCTAAAAAGAAAAATGAAACTACTGGCATCAACATTTAGTTGCTCGTTTAAGTTAGCTCCTGTAAAGATGGTTCAATCAAATTAGTTAAATTTTAATCAAGCAGGAGGCTGAGGTGGGGCAAAACGAGGTATTCTAGAAGATTCAAATGCGATCGGTTTCCAAAAATTAATTTTAAATGAATACAAGAGATTACTCGATGCAATGATCTCTCACACTGTTACCGGGTGTATCGCACAAAATCATATGACAAATAAGACATTTGCCCTATTAATGCTCAAGTAGAGTTAATTCACCAGGACTGAGTTCAAGCGAAGATCGCTCATTGAAAATTGTCGAAAATATTAGCAACATTAATTAGAGCGGTTAAATGTAAGTCGAACATGACACTCAGTGGGTGTCATGACAACGTAAAATGCATGAATCATGATTGCTAACACCCAACCGTGATTCCTGCTTCAAATTTTTACATATCAAAACAAAAAATGTTTGTACACAACACAAATAAATAATTTCAATTATAATTTTTGTACCTCCCGAGTTGTCCCAAAGGATATTAGCTCAAGCATTAACTCGATCATTATCAGATCCTCAATAGTGACACTTGATTTACCCAAACTAATTGGTGTACTGCTGTGTGTAATAAATGTGAAAACATAATTTGATTGTACAGCGATAAATTAAATACATGATTAAAAGTAATTACTGTATAGATTGAAGAGAGGCAAGGTGTGCGAGGGTCGAAGAAATATAGGAAATGATATACAGCAGGTATTGGAAATAAAAAGCAGTATCACCTCAAGGTGACCCAAGTTTATAATTATATTAATAATAATTATAATAATAATATGTTTCTTATATTAATTGTTGTTCTTGCCTATAATAATTAGGCCCAGTGTTCAACATCATGATAACTTAATCCATCGTGATTAATAAATTCACTGGTCCATGTCTGTTGGTTGAATGCGTGCAATTTTTTTATACACCGGCAGCATGCTCAACAACATTTTTGTACAATCTTTGGCATTAAAATTACAAATTTGATAAAAACAAACAAGTCTGTCCCAAGTTTGTCACGCTCAATCGTCCAGTTTGCAATTACCATGGGTGATGACATAATTTGGGATTCGTGGGGCAGGCTGGTGTGTAGGATAGAGACGGGAGACTAGCAACATGAAACAGACCCTGGACAATGCCAAAAAAAAAGACTCGTAACCCCATCACTGGAACTGAAGATCTATGTCTGCACCGGTTTCCTTTTTTTTTACACTAACGAAAATTGCACTCGAGTTATCAAACTGGATCTATTTCAAGATATATTAATGAGAAATCAGCAAAACTGAAAACGGGACATCTAAATTTAAATTGAAGACTCCCGAAGAGTTAGTGAGAAATCTTGATTTTATACAACAATTCAATTATAATAAGAGATTTGGCGTTTAAATTCCATGACTGGACAACCTCGTGAAGCTCACAAATTCACTAGTCCACAAAATAAATAGTTCAATAAATTTATGATCATATGTTTGAATCCGTTGGAAATTCACTGGTAAAGACAAATATACACGGGGTGAAACTGAAACTATGGACCCATTTTATTATTTTTTATAAGTCGGCCAAAAATAGTCCGATTATTATGAAATTTGAGTCTCGGAATTCGAAAAAATCGGACTATTTCAGGCAGACTTATTAAAAATAATAAAAGGGGTCCATATTTTCAGGTTCACCCTAAATATAACCAATCCTTCGGTAAATTGAAAATGCACCTGTTCGAAAAAGGAATAAAAGAACACACAAGATCAAACAAGGACTTATGAAATTCGAATGATAAGAAAGGTACAGACATTCCTTTTGTCAGCATCAGGAGACGCCATTGGCGGCAAGTCGATCGCCACACGTCACGATAAAGTTCAAGATTATGTGTGTATCAACATGAACAAACTATATAGTACGTGCAAATAATTTGAAGCACAAGTACGTAATGAGGAGGGGGGGGGGGCGAGGAGGAGGAGGATAGCTATTATGAACAAGCCAAAAAAATACTGAAGAAAAGAACTTGAAAAACCAAGTCACGCTATATAATTTAAAAAACAGAATCAATTTACCCACAAACGTATCAGATAGTATTAAATGTCTAGTGGGATATACATCATTTTATTTTACACCGTATATATAAATGGCAAGTGCAGATATCTCCATCGGATTTCTCACTTCGCGCGGTTTCGTCTTCTCCAAAGAACAGCAAATCATGTTAATCAAGCCTGCCACTCGAACACTCACCACACACTAATTCATATAATTAATATCATCAAATATTAAATCGTGTTATCTCGTCTTGTGTGTGTATGTGTATGTGTGAGTGAGAGTTTCTCTTATGTACAATGTTATTCACAGAGTCATATAGATTATATACCTAAAAGCTACATGCATGAAAATTGACGTGTATATTATAAGAGTCAAGGCCCCAAGGATTTCGTTTTTTTGTTTTTCATCAGAAAATTGTTTCATCGTAACATATCGTGTGTGTTTGTGTGTTAAATATCGGTAATATATATATATATATATATATGTATATAGGGTGTCCACGTCGCGACACAAAAATAGATATATCTCTCGTCTGCATATTCGTTGAAATATGCAACCGAAACAGCCTGTCGGCTGCAGGACTCGGCGTTTGTCCAGTGATTTTGGGAAGCCAACCCCCCAAACAACGAGAGCGCTGGCCACAAATATTTTTTTCCTGGCGCTGAATCTGCAGACTCCATCCTACTAGAATGTCTTTAGTGTCTTATCTAGCACAGTGCCTTTTGGGCCGCCTTCAATCGCAACGGGGGAAGGAAGATAATCCTAAACATGTTTTTTCTTCAAATATACAATTATACTGGTAGAGATCAAGACTGTTGGAGGTAATGGGATATTTTGTGACACACGAGAGTTTCAATCGCAAGGCAGTTGACCATAAAAGTTATCCAGTTACAATGCAGTTTACCATGTATCCCCATTAGGAATAGCAGATAGGAAAATCACACATGGTAACCGTTAGAGGGCGCGGCAGCATTGTCGAAATGCGGCATGCGGCAAATTTAAGAAAAAGGCGCACGTCTTTATAGAATAAACGATTAACGACGAAGCACGAATAAAAATAATTCAAATGTCAGTATCTCCTATTTAGCAGGTGTGAGCTTAAATATGCTTGAAGAATTGTGACACCATTTCGACATGAAAAATGTTAATAATTCAATTTGATCGAAAATAGCATAAACGATTTATGAGTTTCTACGAACTGCATAATTGCATAACTTGATTTATTAAAATACTAAAAAAATTGGGAAATTCTTTAAAATTTAGGTGAACATTTGGCGACTTCTTCTGCAGTGTGCTTGCCGTGTTATGGGTTGAATTAAACAATAGTATTCTTCTGATTAATTACTTAAATCGTTAACACAAAAGAGAAAAGTGACTGCGGCGCGTCTTCACAATGTCTAGAATTTGCTTCCAGGTGTCCACAAAAATGTCAAGCGTCACTCAAAAATTTAATCCAGATCGATTGGTAAAACATTTAAAGTGGCTTTTCCGCCTGTAACGAAATATATGAAATTTCATCGAGAGCACGAATCTTGGGTCATTATATGGTCTCAAGCTACAATGTAAACAATACTCGATTCAGGGCTAGATTAGCTAATATATGAAAGTAATATTATAAGCACCAATATGAAACATGCACTCGCATTTGGCCTTAATCCTTTTTCCTTGTTGGCCCGCATTTCCCATATCGAAATATAGATGCACGCCCAGCCGGCATATTCACACACGAGATGAATATAGACTGTATAATAGTATAATAAAATGTAATAGAGAATAACTGAATTTGAAATTGCATATGTTCACATTTGTATCTGGTTGGTGTCGAGAATCGGACCCACGGTAAGTTGTTGGGGGGAAAAAAAAGAGAAATACGCTTGTAACAGACACTGGCATTAGGCAGCGCAGCTAATCAATTGATATATACAGTCAATTTAGTTTCCTGATCGTTGCAGAGTTCTCTCATGATGCAATTATTTTTTGGTATTCTTGGAAATGTCAATTATAAAATAATCTCTTACATCGTATTTTTTTTTACAATTATCTGATCAGAAGTTTAAAAAATCGCTAAGAAAAATACATTTACGTTAACTAAAATAGTATTGAAGCAGAACGAAGATTGAAAAATGTAATTATACATAGGCTGACTGAACCATAGTGACAAAACCTGAATAACGTGAAAAAACATTAGAATAATTTAAAAGTAAACTTCGGAAATGAAGTTTATAGATGTCTTTGAACACATGTGCCAACGAGAAACAGGCTTCTTGAACTGGCCACCGTAAAAGCCTACACTTTAATCCTTAATCCTTTAACAAACTTGTGCAAAAAGAAGCCCACGAATATCTTAAGGCTGTACGCCTTTTTGGGGAAAGGCAAATTCTTTAAATCCCAAATTTTCTTTGGATGATTCGGTGATTCACCTTAAGCAGCTCAGCAGTAGAGCTACAGCAAGTTCTAGAGAGGGAAGCTCACCAATCTTAAATGTGCATAAGGATTTCAAATGTGCTGGAAAAGATGCTTTAAATACCATTAGTATTTCAGAAAAGCGCCTGGGATCTCGAAGGCACATTTGCCTCAAACTCAAACACAATTCGAATGTCCCGAATACGCAGAAGAACGTTTACAGTGTAAATACCCTATCACTCGTATTAAGGTTTCCCCCACTATTTATCAATCAACCCTCGAATCATTGTTCCAGACTAGATCCTTTAAATTTGCGGAAAATATTACAAGAAACATAAAATCTTGTTCGAACATCCTAAGAAATACTGCACGTATCAACAGAATGGGTTTAAAAACTAAATTCCTCGCAATCGTCAAATTCCATGTGTCAATTCGAAAATGTGTCAACAACCTCTAGAAAAGAAAGACATGTCGCACTCAAGCGAGTGCCAATGAGAATCAATTTCTTCAGATCGATCGATATGCATATACTTTAAGATCGTGTAACAGGCTTTCCACCATCCACGTCAAACGTCGCCACCTTCGTCAGTTTGTCGAGGGCCCCAAAAATACATCGATCTCGGTACGAACCATCGACGCTCTCCAAAAACCATCAAGAACGGACTTCACAAATCCGCTTCAGATCGGCTCCAGACGTAGCAGCATCACGGTTCCTTTGGAAGGCTATTTTTTTTAATCTTCTGATCTACATCTATATCGTTGACTCCAAAAAAAAAAAAATGCACCACAAAAATGACAAATAAAATTATCAACTCAACTGACTCAATTTGGCGCGATAACGAAGAACGTTTGCGCTCGAAATTACGGGATGGTCGTTCGGCAGCAATGCTCTCTCTCTCTCTTTTGACTTGCGGGGAGAAGAAGAAATCACGATCCCAGTGTCCACAGACGAGAGTGGGGGCGGGAAAGGGTTGAGGGCTCCTCTTAAGGCGTCACGTCGCTCGGATGTTCCCCCCCACCACAAGGCTCAGACATTTTTTATCACAACGGTCTGAACGTGTAAAGCTCGTGAGAGACAGCCAAAGATAAAGTCAGCCGATGTAGACGTTGTCACGCGTTCACCGAAACCGGCCAACCCGAGTCGACCATGTGTCGACGTCAGTGGACATCAGTGGCGTGCGGCCACCGGTGAAGCAGCAGAAGGATGATTTGGCAGAACAGCGGGATCCAGAGACGCGTCGAC
Organism: Mycogona germanica; assembly: GCA_034698785.1. Taxonomy (NCBI): domain Eukaryota; kingdom Metazoa; phylum Arthropoda; class Diplopoda; order Chordeumatida; family Chordeumatidae; genus Mycogona; species Mycogona germanica. The sequence continues at coordinate 10,620 of JAQGBY010007980.1, forward strand.
GCGTCATCAGCCAAGGCGTGCAAGTGACAACGGGTAGTGCGCACCAGTTTGCTCGGATGCTACCGTCTTGACTCGGGCACGTGTGTGGTTCGAATTCCCCGCTTGTTCAACAGGTTTCTAAGTTTCTGCAGGTTGTTCTGCGTTATGTTATCGTCCGGTTTGAGGCGCAGCGCTTCCAGGTAACTCATTTCCGCTTCGATCAGTTTGCCATTCACGTGCAGCATTGCACCCAGATTCATGTGACTCGTCGCCTCCTGAGGACATTCAAAATGAAACAAACGACGCAATTATTATTCTCGTTCCATATAGTTTGCCCCAACTGAACCATAAAAGCTTTACACTCCTTCAGTTCCTTGAGGCAACACATTTCAAATTTATTAAGCTCTCTAAAAATATTGGAATTGCTGTTATGACAAAAAAACATTTATAATAAAATATTCATTATAAATTCATAATTAATTTAAAATGAAATAGGGATTGTCTCCGGGACAGCACCGGACGAAAAAAGACGACCAGAGTCGGCGAGAAACTCTCAAATAAA
>JAQGBY010007981.1:0-11160 GCA_034698785.1 Mycogona germanica
CACTGAGAGGGGTACAGAATCTTCCTGTTGTGATCCGTCACTTCAGTGAATTCATCATCATCATCATCATCATCATCTTTTATTTGATTCTGGAAATGCAGAATACACCGGAAATGGTTTTCTGACGATATTCTAATGCGCCAGTGATTCAGTTGAAATTCTTCCTATTGTTTGGCACGGTCTATGGAATGAAATTCCTCTGATAAATGTTTTGGGCCTGTCAACTGTTTTTAAAACTGATATCTCGTATTTCTTTTAAGGAAATTCTCGCAAAACCAGCTATATTTTTTCGTTTTATATCCTGATTAGTTGCAGGTTTTCTTATTTTTTATTTTTTTTTATTCACTGAAATGACGGATCACAACAGGAGATTCTGTACCCCTCTCAGTGCTTAGGCACTATGTGAGAGGCACATTGCATTTTGATTCTATCCGTCTCCAAGAATTTGTCATGTGGTGGTGCGAGAGTGGTTCGTCTTGATTAAAGCAATATAACATTAGTCCACGTGACGTGTATATTTTCTCGATACAGAAAATATTGTACACAAAAAAAATACCTATCACTCTTCGATAATCTGCTAAAGAACACGTAGTGTTTAAGTTGGTTGAGATCGAAACGGGCTTGCAGTTCGACGGTCTCACAATCGATCTCGTTTTTCGTTACCGGGGGGAAAAGTGTCATCCTCGAATTGTGCTGATAGAGCGTCTAACAGAGGGACAGAATCATCTACAGTTGATAGATAATTCAACATTTTATTTTTCAGAGGAGAGAATCAAATCCAAATCCAACCGTCACAAGCGAAGACAAAATTCCCAGCGACCTGACATCAACCTGACAGAAGAGGACCTGCTCCAGTTGCTTCAATTCCTCGATGAATACGACAATAGTGAAACCAAGAAGTGGGATCCAGAGGTCATGGATTTCAGCGAAAGTTTTGACTATTCGGATAATCCTTTTTCCGACCATCAGGTTAAATTGGAGACAAAATTTATTTACTCGTATACATTTATAGGTCATTTTTAATAAATAAAAATTCTCAAATATTACTAATAAATTATCTCTTCTGTCTATATTATTGAATATCTGGGTTTGAGATGTGTACAGAGGGTTGATTCATGGTTGTTGACCGATTTTGAAAAAGCTTTATAAAATTAACACGTGCTCGGTTTGATTTGATTTCTTGCACATGACTAAACAGACACTTTAGGTTTTTGAATTTTTTTTATCAACATTCGACAACAAAATGGCGCAGAAGTAGATCGTTAGATCGAGGGCTACATAAAACTCTTTCCAAAGAAAGAATTGGCTATTCTGCGATAATTAGAAGGTGTAAAAAAGGAAAATCGCAAAGTTCCGATGTCAATGGGGTCAAATTCGAGCGGCAATTTTCCCCTCGCCCGCGTACAACAAAAGCGGGGGTGGACAAGGTGAAGCGCCTGGTCTCCGGTGACAATCCAGCAACACAAATAACGATTGCCAAACGTGTGGGAGTGCCGCAAGCGACTGTTGATCGCATCATAGCTAAAGATTTACATCTTGAAAAGAGGCACAAGGCCCGTTTTCATAAGCTCATGCCACGCCACATTACTGAAATGATGACTGCAGCCGCCGGAAGCATTACGAGGACGACCTGGCCGGCGAGAGGATTCATGGTGGTGGCCGGTTTCTCATACAACGGAAAGATGATGTTGAGACGGATTGGCTCCAAGTGAAAATTAACTCAGCATACTATCAGGCAAACGTCCTGGAACATTTACCGACATACCGACATACCGACATGAAATACCAACTATGTGTGGCAACGAGGCCAGCAATGTGTTCATCCATCAGGACAAGGCATCCAGCCATACCTCGCTTTCCACAGTTGAATACATTTTGAATTTGGAACGAGAAACGAAAATTCGTGCAATTCCCTTCAGCTGCGCACCCCAGTCAAGTCACCGGATGTCGCACCCACGGACTTCTGCGCTTTTGGACTGTTGAAACGGGCACTCGGACACCGCCGACCTACTACTTTGGATGGCCTTTGGAAAGTGTGCCAGGAGGAGTGGGCCAAAATTGACCATCATGCGCTTCAACGCGCACTTCTACAGTGGAAACTTCGCTGTAGGGCGATTGTCAGGAAACGTGGCCAACACATCGAGCACAACAGGTGGTGGAGAAATGGAATTTCATATGGTATACAGCTTTTTCAAAATCGGTCAACAACCCTGAATCAACTAATCAATTAAAAATATGCAATATTTAGAATTATTCTACAAATGACAAATGAGTAACACGTTTTGAAAATCCAACTTGAACAAAGCATATGTGAATCACATTACTAAACTAATAATTAACTGATGTATACATTCTTTATATCATCAGGTGGAAGATGAACCCAGCGAGTGGTCATTCTCAAAGCATGGAAACAAGAACAGAGCTCAAAATAATCAGATACCAGAGGTGACAGAAGAGGCAGACGTGTTTCCGTTTTCGATCGACAGCAATTTTGATTTGTCAGGTATGAGTCAGTTATAAACATCGCATTCGAGAATAAATAATTTATTTAAAGAGATCCTTTATAAATGTTTACAACTCGTCGTAGCCCAGTTGGTATTACGACTCTGGCTCAGCGGTCCCTGGATCGATTCCCGACGCGGGTTCTCTATTATTCCTTCATAGTGCCTAAGCACCAAGAGGGATACAGAAACTCTGTAGCGATATTACACTACAGCGAATTTAAAAAAAATCTACTATGTAAAATCGATATTTCTGTTTCTTATTGCTATTGAAAATACTCGTACAATGATAAAAAAACTTTTTCGCTTATTTGTGACAGACTTGGATTTTGGTGAAAGAGATTCCAAAAGAAATTCATACTTGATGGGATTGGATCCTGTGTTTGCCTTTGAAAGACCTCATCGTTATGACGTCAAGAAGCCAGGGCCTTTCTTTAAAGTTAACAACTACGTCTTCGAGAAAGAGGAAGAGGAAGCTAACAAAGTAAGAATTTGGCGATATTTGACCATGAAGTGTGTTTCGCTTTTATCAAAATTGAAATATGCTGAATGTATTATAAAAAATCAGTTGATTCAAATACTAATATGACTCGTCGTAACCCAGTTGGTTTAGCGACTGACTGGTTAGGCGGTCCCTGGTTCGATTCCCGGCGCGGACTCTCGATTATTCGATCCCGGAGAACTGGTTAAAATGTGCCCCTCACATAGTGCCTAAGCACCAAGAGGGGTACAGAAACTTCTGTAGTGATATCCACGACAGAGAATTTTAAAAAATAACATTAAAGTGAGAAAACCCTTTTGAAATGGAATGAAATTTGGGACACATGCTGGCAAGACCTTCTTCCTCTTTCGATTGCCATGACACCATCATTCGAGTTATCAGTAAAATTGTTCAAGTCATTTGGCATTACTCTGCATAAATAAATTATGTGGCACAAAAATGTTTGCTTTTATGCAAAAATAAAGAAATCTAATTTATTTTTCGATCTGAAAATGTGTCACATTTCATTTGATAAACGTTTTACTTTTTAATTTTAAATTTGAAGTAATATGGTTATTATTAATCTCATTAAAAAAGGAACCAGTTTCCGAGGAGCCTATCATTTTCAAGTACCACCCGTTATTCGAAGAAGGGGATCCCTCTCTGTCTTCCATACGCCACCGCCCTCTGGCGGAGAACGACCGAACCGTCATCAACGATTTTGACGCAGAGGGAATGATCCAGTCGCTGCCGGCAGAGGTGAATGCTGAAAATACTGAAAATGCGGACGGCGTCACCAGTCAGGAAGCAGGTAATAATAAACCGTTTCCTTTCATTTTGTCAATTATTGAAATGACAATATGAATTAATTTTAGTCGGTCCACGAAAGACTCCTTTAAAATTTCTGTCAAAAACAAAATAAGAATTACCGTGTTTATCGCTCCATCAGGTTTTCAATTTCAATTACAATATGTACCCACAAACAGCCTCGGATGGGGTCGAACGACCAGTTAAGGACCTCAGCATACTCTTTAACCGTAATTCTTTAATTTCGAAACAATGGCATTCGAACAGAATACTGCATGCGGAAGAGTTATTAAAAATAATTTCAAGAAAGGGTGAATTCGGGACAGCACCGAATGAAATTAAAACGAACCAAGTTGCGAACTCGTGTTTATAATAATATTTTAGATTCGTTCGGTGCTGTCCCGTATTCACCCTTTCTCGATGCAATGTAGGGGTTCACAAAAAATTCGTGTCACAATTATGTATCGCATAACATTGTGACATTGAATAAAACAAAAAAATATATATCATACTGACGTCTTAACCAAATCATTCTTATAAAAATTTTGGGTGAAGGGTGGACTTCAATTAATATAACCATGCCACTCCAAATGGGAATTATACCCCAGCGCTTGAAATTATATGAAATATGACCCGAATACCAATGTATAAAGATGGTTGGGGTTTGAAGATTCTCATTTGAGGGAGATGTTGTATATTTTGAATGAAAAATTTTGAGATTCTTGCTGCCACATCACCCATTGGCATAATTTGTTAGGAAATTCACGTATTCATATTATTTAATTTTATATAGCACAATCGAACGCCAGCCAACCGCAGTCCGAGGCCAATAAGAGGGCAGGCCCAAGTAACCTGAACAGAGAGGTTGACTTTCCTCTCAACCTTCCTCCCAAACATTCTGGCCACTTTAACTTCAAGGCTAACAGCGCGGCTGATGACTTTGAATTCTACGACGACTTGATTGGGTAATAATTCCTTTAAAGATATATATTTTCTGATATTTTTTTTATATTGCCTTTTATGATTTTGAAAAACAAATGTTTTTTTTATTCCTTGATCGAATGGAAATTATTTTTATAATTACTTTCAGTTACAAAGGTTATATACAGGAACAATTTCAAAGATTTGCATAAAAAGGGTGAAACGAAATTTGTGATTTGTGATAACATTTCAGTGTTAAATACAGAGTAATTTCTTAAATGTTGTAACAAATTTTGTAAGAATATTTGGGCATTAATTGCATTAATTTATTTTGACGACAATTGACGGCGATCGAAATTCACTATCTTTATTTACGCAGATGTCTAAGCCATCATCGTCCCGTTTTTATCAGGATATCTGGCTCTGTTTTTGACACTGACATTTTTTTTAACTTGTCACGTATTGCAATATATATATTAATTAACAACTTAATCTCAAATTCCTTGCCCATTTGTGGTGCTGCAGAGTGACATCTAGTAAATTGACGCGTACCATAATGGCGCTCAGTAAAAAAAGACCGAGCTGTGTAATCATTTTTATGAGAAGCATAACATCACATTTTTAAGAGTTTTAGGTCAATGGTATAGTCGATGTTTGGGCAAGAATGGTAAAATTCAAATATCCCAGCGTGCACGCTGATCGTTCCAGTGTCGTTCAGGGACATATGTGTGGAGGTACTTGGCGCCATTCAATAAGTTGGTCTGTCGACATCATTCCAAACATCTATGTGAGATCTCTTTCGTACGACAGCTAGTTCGATTACATTTTATTTAAGCCAATTTTTATCACTTTGAAATAACAATGTGTTGTACAAATTCTCGCATGGTGTCGGAAGATTTACATTTGATTTTTCTGGCTCAAAGAAGTACTGAAATTGTGCGAAGTTTTTTCTTCACTGTTTTGACTGCCGCTACTAGCACGGGGCTGGGCCGATTCAATACTTATTATCATTTCATTTTATTATTCGTTCATTTTATTGGGTAACCCTGTATGTGCAGGATAGTAACTGAAAAGTCACGTCACGTCAAGTCACGTCCCACATATTGTTCCGAAATGGGGTCAACCACATTGGTGAACATTATTTATCTATTAATAAGGCATTTGTCACATCCTGAATCCTGAATATAAAATTTGCAATATTATTTTTTTAAATTGGATCTATTTAAAGTATGATTTAGAACAAATCCAATTGGCTTTTTTATCTATCCGTTGTCTTTTTGTGTCTTATAAAAATGTGCCCAAATATTACTGCATTATAAAAATTACTTATTAGTGTCCATTGTTATTATTATTTTCAGAGATAAATCGTTTCTTGGGCAGAATGATCCAAATGAAACTCCCGATATGTATCCAGCAGAGGACGCATCCTTTGATCCTTACGAGTAAGTCCTGGCTTATCGAATTATGTTGTGGCTCAATTGATATAAAATAATAATTCTTAATTGATCAACATGAATTTCATAAAGCAGGTAAATTTACTCTCGTCTTCTATGAAACTAAATCTATTAAATTTATTTATAAGCGAATTAGAAAAGCATGCCCATACAATGCCCACAAATTCAGTATGCAACCTGCACAAGAATTGCAATTTATATTATCAAAAATCTTTTTTCTTGACCATTTTGCGATATTCATTTGAAATATCAAGTAATTTGGTATGACATTTTGTTGTGACGAAATAATAAAATGACCACTGAAGATAAAAAATTTGAAATCAATAAATAGTTTTTTTCACGATGGCGCATGCTCTAATTGCATACATTCAGACCTTTTCTTGCAGAACGAGTCTACCAAAATCATTAACAATGTAATTAAGATGTGATGTGTCAAATAATGTACATACTGACTGGCTCGGCGGTCTTGGGTTCGATTCCCGGCGCGGGCTCTCGAAAATTTCGATCCCGGGGTACTTGGTCGTTCCCCTCGAATAGTGCCTAAGCACCATGAGGGGATGTAACGCCTGTACGTAGTGCGGTTGACTACAGTTTATTTTAAAAAATTTAAATGTTTATTAAAAGAAATAAGTATGAAAAATAGATGCTTATAAAATATATAATAAGTGTTCTTTGTGCTAACACTATTCACAATTTCGGAAAACAAATATATACACACTGAGAGAAATTCATATGAATGGATTTGAACATCATTTCATCACGAACGATGTAATTTTTATCGATTTGTCACATTTTAAATTTTTTTTTACCATTGCCACATTCAATTGCAATTTAGTAGGTCACCACAATATATTAGCACAATTACAATAGTTTAAGAGAGAATATCTGCAGTAAAGAGATGTCCATCATAGGTTTTATTGAAAGTTCATGAGCAAATAAAAAACACGACAAAAAAAATGCTCATAAAAGTCGCAGAACCAAAACGATGTTAATGGTCGAGATCGCGAAAAAACATGCAAAATGATTATAAATTCAAAAACACGAGGCATTACAGTGCAAAATGTTGGCAAAACGTTCGCCAATTATTCTAAAACAAGCGGGTAAGCCCGTCACAAGGACGGGAACACAGTGATTCGTTGATTTTGGGTAATATAGAGGTTTTGTGAGGACTTAACCTAACCGCTTTTAAGCGCTTTAAAAAAATTGTAAAATTGTCAATAACTGAAACAGATGAATCATCATTGTGCCTTTTTCGTGGATTCTCAGATACTGACTTTGTGGACTCTGAGGCGACCATAAATCGAAGTTGATTTCTCATGACGATTTCATTACGAAAATGCTCTCTTCCTTCAAAATCATTGATTGCGCGGAATTGTTGATTGTGCGCATGCGCAGATGACGTAATTTGATGTTGAGATACATATTTGAAAGACCAAAATGCAACTGCTACACAAAAAATGTCAATGTGTGTGCGCCGACGAATCTTTCAACGCAACAACCGAAATGTGTAGGGCATGTTGTGTGTTAATTTAGGTAATGGGGGAATGAAGCTTGAGTCCATTAAAAAACGTAATGAATAAATGCAACCAAAAAATCTATAGGTGACTCACCAAAATAGGGATAACGAGCCTTAGTTAAAACACCGGCGAATCTTTCCGCAGAACAACCGAAATGTGTAGGGCCTGTAATGCGGTTGACAAATGACGAATGTATTGTTTATGGAACGGCCGAACTCAACTTGAGTACATTATAACAAATCATAAATGTAACCGAAAAATCTCTGGCGAATTTTCAAAAATGTCACACAGCTAATTCCACGTGTTGTGTGGAAGCGTAAGCAGTGTTACACACAGACTTAGTGACATTATTTTGGTGAACGCTCTGGTCGCGTTAAATGAAACTGTTTACTATGAGGTGTTGCTTCATTGAAATATCTCGTGCTTCTGCACTTTTTATTTAAAATATCTCTGTTGGTTAAACGTGACCGAAAAAGTTGATGGCGCATTTTTTTTTTTTTTTTAATTTAACATCACCACAAAGATGGTTACAATATACTTATTTCACGTAATGGAGAAGTGATGCGAAAATATTTGGACCCCCTCGTCATTATTGACATGTGGGGGCCCTACAGCAAAAATTGCAAAAACAACGTTTGTTTTCGATCCAAAGACATTTAGGTGGTAAGCTCAGCAATGTCACTACATAAAAAATATATAAGAAATCATTTATAGCCGAATATCATAAATTCAATAAATATATTAAAAGCGACATGCAAAATGCACAATATGGTCGCTTTAATCATTTTAGTGGACACGCAATTTTAAATTAAGGATATCTAGGAGAAGGAAAATTGTACAGCAACATTACAACGCAATTTGAAACACCATCTTTTGGGGACTTTTCTACCAAACTTTTCTGAACTGCGCTTTATTATATGGATACTCTTAATTATAGTGAAATAAAAAATCTGTAAAAATAGTTATTCCTCATACCTGTAGTTTAAAGATTTTGTGAATTGAACGAAAAATAATGGAATTTTGAACATGTAAATTATTTTATCATAAGCATTTTGATTAACACTTTTCATTTTTTGAAATGTTTAAGAAATTTATATTTTTTTAACTATGTTTATCCAGTTTAGCTGATACAGACGGCAATGCCTTTCCACAATTCAAGCAAGAACCTAAAGAAGCCAATGGTAAGCATAAATTGATAGTCCACACACTGTGAAAATGGTTTAGAGCACAATTTTGAATACTGATTCCCCCTTTAACCGTTTCATTAATTTAATGGTACCCACACCCTCAACGTGGCATTGTTTTCAATTGTATTATGATTTTTTTAAATGAAAACCATATCTTGCAAACCGAAAGTTGTGGACACTTAACAACTAGTTGATAATTTAGAAAGGTGGCAAAACCGGCTGCAAAATGGAGCCAAGTGAGATCAAAAAATTTAATTTATGCAAACAGAGCTCCAGCACCAATCCGACAATGCAGGATGGGCACAGGAATCGTGACTTCAGTATGTGGTTCTGGAAGGAGGGAGGTCGTCCAGAAGCAGGTCCAGCAGCTCCCTGGTGGAGAACCCTTCTTCTGGCACCACATAGCCACGAGTCACGGCTCTGCCACCCAGTACCTTACCTTTTCATTACCTTTTTAATGTTTTCTAACTTTTTTCCAAAATAAAACGTATTTTCTTTCGATCGTCCGTCGTCCTCGTACGATCGTAGCTGTCTGGCCGGGGGGTGCCGTCACCACTGCTGGAGAACTTGAAGTTCTCCAGTCAGTGGCGGATTCGCAAACTATATTTGCCTGTGAGGCGGATCGCTGGCGCTGGCGTCTGCTGGGGCATCAAGTTGGCCCCAGCGTCCGCCTCTCACGATCACGGGACCGGAGGAAAACATGCTATCCTCTCGACAACTCGACACCTCTGAAGTCCTTGTGTTTTTTTTTTAATCAACTGTAGTCAATCGCACTACAGGCGTTTTGTACCACTCATGGTGCTCAGGCACTATGCGAGGGGCACCTCCAGTACCCCTGGGTCGAAACTTTCGAGAGCCCGCACCGGGAATCGAACCCGGGATCGTTTTGCAAATCTGCAATTTCTTTTTTCCTGAAGATCACAAGTAAATGTTGTTTATTGACTGTTGCCATCTCTCGATTGCAGTTACTGTATGTGCTAATGTTTTTTTTTAATTCACTAAAGTGTATATCGCAACAGGAGTTTCTGTACCCCTCTCAGTGCTTAGGCACTATGTGAGAGGCACACTTTCATCAGTACCCCGGGATCGAATGATCGAGAGCCCGCGCAGGGAAACGAACCCGGGACCGCTGAACCACAGTCAGTCACTAAACCAACTGCACTACGACGGGTCGTACCATGTTACTCATGAAAATACCTTGTGTTCTTAAGTTGTCTAGTGGTTAAGATATTTTGTTAATAGTTGTACTCGTATCCCGTATCGTCGTAAGTCAATAGGTTTTGCGATTGACTGTAGCTATCTAAATTGTTTCCTATGAAGAAGAAAATGTACGAGTCGTCGTAGCCCAGTCGGTATAGGGACTTACTGTGGCTTTGTGGTCCCGGGTTTGATTTCAGGTGTGGGCTCAAAAATTTCGACCCGGATACTGGTGTGCCCCTTGCATAGTGCCTGAACACCATGTAGTAGCCTGTAGTGCGATTGACTACAATTGATTGGAATTTTGAAAAAATCATGCAAGACTTCATACAAGAAACTCTTATTAGAATTCTATATGCTATTTTTGTAAAGGGGCTTAGGGGTGCAAATTGTTGAAAATAATGTAATTAAAAAGTTTGTAACAATATGAAAAATTTATCAGGCCGCTTTGGTAAAATTTCGCCTGCCAAGACCCAGGCCGAAATTCGAATCCAGCCAAATGAAAAGCAGCCGGCGGTTATTCTTCACAAGAATGATCCAAGCCAAAGTAAGTTATTGAAATAATCTGCATCATTTTAAATCATCTGATTAAATCTGGGGTCAAATAAACTGCTTTGTGTATTTGTAGAAGTGTTGAACCATGAAAATCCCCTGGAACTTTTTAAAACATTGTGTTGAAATGCAGCGAAATAACTGAAGAGAACGAGGTGATTACTCTTGATTACATTGGATTCGTTTATTGCTTCTTACATGAAACGTGTGGCATTCTACCGGACGCCATTTGCAATATACATAGAGTGACGTGCAACATTTGACGTCCTACATGACGTTCGCTTATGACGTATCACACTTGACGTTCAACACCCCTTCTCGAATCATCAAGACGTCCAAAACATAAACATAGCAAACAAAACATAGTTACATTACCAGATATATGCCGATTGAACACTTGTCAAAAGATTCACATGGCAATGGCTTAGTCAATACATCAGCCATCATTTTGTTGCTAGGACAATAGGATACATCTATGACATTTGTCTCACGCAAATCACGCAGATGATGGTGGCAAACATCGATGTGTTTCGTTCTGGCTCC
>JAQGBY010007982.1:0-11159 GCA_034698785.1 Mycogona germanica
AGCTATATAGACTTTATAGACTTTTCCAAAATTGCAGGAGCACCGAATTTGTTTAATCGTTTTTCCGGTATTTGACATTTTGATTAATTTGTGAATCCAAAATTTGCGGTATTGACTTCACTGACTAGACGTGCACTTCAATGGGCGCGGCAGTAATCAGTCGGAATATTCGTTTTTGTGCATGTGCAGTCTTCAAAATGAATCGATTGCGACACTATGTACAAGCAAATATTGATCCATGCACAAAATGTCATGCAAATCAATTAAAATTTCACCGGTTTATACAGCTTGGTAATTTTTCTGCGGACTATAGTGTATAAAACATAACCAAAATACGCATTCTTAAATGTAAAAAATGTGCAATTGCTAAAGAGCGCGTCTCTTGAAAGTTGGTTCGAATTTAGCTTTCAAATATGCGGCGACCAATATATAGTTGGAACTTTTCTTTCATGCTTCACTAGCACTTTGTGGCACTATGAATAAAATTTAAATTCAATTTTCGACTCGAAAAGTGCGTCGTTTGACGAAACCCCTCCTGAGAGCACTGTCATGTATGCAACGAAGCACAACCAATCACAGGCTAGGGAAACCCAGGGTCCATTCCGTTGAGGAGAAGAAAATGCCGAATGGTTAGACCAATTTTGAGACAAGCACAATTTTAGAACAACAATGCCTACATTATCTTCTAACCCGAGCTTAAGTTGCAAATAATTTTATACTACAACATATCCATAATGTACAGTATTTAACGATTTTTTTTGGCAACAATATTGGATGGCAAGATCTAGGCATTTCTACAACCCCTTTGTATAATAACTACCACTACCACTATATCATAACTCATTGCGGCGATTGGAAGGTTTAAATCTGGAAGAAATAAAAATTCAAGTGTAAAATAATTCTTCACCAACAACTCAACCATGATGGGGGAAACCTAAATCATCTCGATTCGAACTTAGGTCCTTAGGAACATCCACTCTCTTGAGCTGTAAGATCGATCACCGGTAGTCGGGGGTCAGTGGACATTCAAAAATTGATTTCGATTTGCGTTCTGGCAAGTTTGGTCAAAAAGACGTATCCCCAATTTTAGTTTTGAGTTTGTTGGGGATGTCGCTTGTCAAAAAGCACTGGCAATATTGGGATATGTTTCTTGTCGATATCCGGGTTTGAGCGCTATCAATATTCGCCACAACCTTCAGGAGACCCCGACTTGGACACGCTTTATTTGGATCTATAGGGTCCAATCAAAACAAACTTGAGATTGTTCGAAAAGCAGATCGTCCATGTACATACTCGTAAATTCGCAATTCATTCTATATTCTCTTCATCTCGTCGAAACGGTTGCGCAAAAGCGACATTTTTTTTAAAGCATCCCGAGATCGAAATTGAACCCAACATCAACCTGTTCCGCAAAAATGCAATCGAATAAAAATATATACTCGTATATATGAAAAAAGAAGAGAATTGGAAGCATGGAGAAGAAAAAACAATGCAAAACACGCCTTCTCCATTTAGGTGAATGAAAGAAAACAATGAGAGATGTAGGGGAGAAGGTGTCGCAAAAACAACGATTTGGGCTATGGAAGGAAATAAGAGCCATGCACACAAAACCGTGTGCTCCTGCACCTTGTCATTCAAAATTAGGGAAAGCTTTTCATGGGAAAATATATACTCCATGTATTTATACGGACAAAATATTAGACTAATAACTTAAAATTTTATTTTCCGTTCAGTCAAAATCTCCCTAGGCGTAGTTAAAATTACGACACACCATTTGGTGAAAACTGAAACGTTTTGTATAAAGTATATACACATTCTTTTTCATTTATAGACTTCATTAAACCTTAATTTGTTCTGACTTACAACATTTGTGTCAATTGCCTATCATAGTTTTCGTTCAAAATTCCTCTATTCGCAACATACTCGATGCGTTGCTCAAAACACGACACACAACTAGTTCAAAGAATGAATGTTGACACTGCATTAAAGGTATATTTTATGAAAAAGTAGTCTTATAATTAAGAAGCATGCTCAAATTGATTAGAAACGCACGGGAGTCATAAGATTTCAGTTCTCTGGACGGTTGTACGACTCGTCGTAGCCCAGTTGGTATTGCGACTGGCTCAGCGGTCCCGGGTTCGATTCCCGGCGCGGGTTCTCTAATATACGATCCCGGGGTACTACTGGTGAAAATGTGACCCTCGCCATGGTGCCAAAGCACCAAGAGGGGTACAGAAAATCCTGTAGTGCAGTAGCTGTCCTGTTGTACAGTGAATGGAAACAAAAAAATGATAATAAAAAAATTGTACTTTGACTTGTCGCGCCTGAAAATGTGCGTGAAAATATTTAACTGCACCGCCCTTTCGCCGATGCACATCTGGTGGTGATTGAACAATAAACTCGCCATAATAACAGGCGCATGAACGACGACTTCGCATTTAAAAAAATAAATAAAAAAAAGCTCGGCACTAAAAAAAAAGAGGGAGGAGAGGAGACGACAGAAAACAACAACCAGTCGGGATTGCATTTATCGAGTTTACCGCCTTTACAGGGGCAGCGTGAGAAACAAGCAACGCTGTGGGAGGGGAAAGGGTGGAGTGGCACAAACCGCCCCAGACGTATTTCCATTGTTTTTTCACCGCGCGGCCCCAGAAAACCCCCGAGCGTCATTCCACACAAGGGCGCTGTCAGAAACACGATTCGCGGTGCGATTGATTCGCACGCGTAAAAAATAAACAGCTCTCATCGATTGCCCAAACTCAACCAACATCCCACATATTCCCTCCCTCTCCCTCCCTCCCAACAATCCAGAACCCACTCGCGAAGTGCATAATACTCCAGGGATATCAGATGGAACTGTATGGGATCGCTGGTGCAGCGATTCGGCAATACATAAGTGACCATCTTGGATATTCCAGCAGTGGTCGTTACGCAAACATACACGCTGCGCAAGGTTATTTTTGTGCTGAATAAGATTAAACAAAAAATAAAAATACAAACATTTTCAAATCAAAAGCGGTTCATTAAATTTGAACACAAACTGAAGAGATATTTTTTTGTTCACTTCACTGCATTACAGGATTCTCTGTACCCCCTCTTGACGCTTAGGCACATAAAGATATACTGATACCCCAAAAAATTACAAGCATCGCCTTAAAATATTGTGTGTATTGTGGAAAGAACTGTGAAGAAATGTTGTTTGATAGTGTAAATTAAAAAGGGGGCAAAGCCCGGCAAAATCTATGACACGACTAAGGAAGTCGTGTTCTGGATTTTGCCGGGTTCTTTAATGATCTTGCAGCCCTCCAAAAACAATGGCACACGAGTGCAGGAAACTGGCGAGTTTTCCACGTCGCCTGTTGCCAGCACCAACCAAATACTGGACAATTACATGCACTTGTGACGCCACCAGTGGTGATACCAGCGCAATATCCAAGATGGACGCTAAATCCCGAAACGCGACAATGCGAGAACAGCGGCACACCGACACGCCATTCACCGTAGATGGATCGACTGGAAGAGACGGAGCCATTTCTCCGGATCCTGAAAGCGAAAAGTTGTGAGCGAGTTGAGAAGGGGCTCCAAAGGTAGGTATGTGATGAGCTGTTTTTCCAGCACACACATGACAAGCGGTGATTATTAATCGCTGAAGTGGTTTTCTGCGTTCGTTTCCCGGTAGACACTACGATTCTGACAGGCGATGGAGATTGAGAAGCTAGAATCAATCCTGGATTCATCTTTTGGAGGATAGAATCTTACGACTCCTGGATTCCGACCCTAAGGCCGTAAGCTTATCAACCACCGTATCCTACTTAACTATTTCAGGTTTCTTCTCTGATTATTCCAAAGATCACTCTCTATTCAGTGTTGCTCATCATGTGCCACTGCCAGACTGGTTGGTGATTCTGATCCAACTACTAAATTTCGATAAGTCACTCGACCTATGAGCCGCAGTAAAGATCAGATTCTTGTACGTGCACGAGGCCAATTCATAAAGAAAGTATGTGTCAAACAACATGTGTGTCAAATTTTAATAAAATAAATTAAAAGATTTGCAATGTTATGATCAAATTTCCATCGAAACGATTTTTCGGGTCACCCTGTAGGCAAGTCAGGGAAATGAGCTTCGGTTTTTTTTTAAATCGGCAGCATCGAGATTAGGAAACATTGCTAGTCTTTACTTCACGATAGACGAAAAAAGGCTAAAGAAATAATAAAAAAAGAAATTTCTGCGTGCGTCATTATAAAAGGGTTTATGGCATCTGAAATTGTCACGTTGACAGTTTTTTTAGCCTAAATATTAGCATTATCACAAACAAGTAGGGGGAGTTGGGGTGGGCATAAGGTTGTTTAGTCTTAATTATCGCTTCAAGAAATATACAAAAATGATTTGAGAGTTTCTTCGTTTTGATTATGTTTTCCATTTAATGCCACTGGAATTAAGGGCGTCATAGGTTTTTTAGTAAAAGGATTTGCTAATGGCACAATAAATAACATGCATTATTCATAAAACAGTCTTAGAAGGGTAAATGCATTATTTCCGCAATAAAGCTGTAAAAATAACCAAGCGGACGAACTCACAAAGTTCCATTTTGTCATTCGCTCTGTAACACGTAAACATGCCGTCGATTAGTTTTAATGATTGTATTCGTAAGAAAATTGAAACAAAAACGGTTTAGTCGGTGAAGTCAAAGAAACTATGATTTTTGCCAGTTCCCGGATCAAATCCCAGCGTACGGTCTGTCCGATTAAATCACCGATTAAATCGATACAAGTATGCAGGTGAAAACCAATAAACGGTATATCCCTCCGATAAATGATGGGCAATTGTCAATGAGCCGCACAAGCTCTACAGATCGTCCGCTCAGTGTACCCACCATGCTCAATAGCAATCCCTGCTTAGACCGCCCATCATCCGCGGATGATGCGACAGGTGAATCGATCCTCACTCGTCTAGCGCAATCCACGAACATATATGTATGCACACGTTTGACGCTGATGCATATCCTGTGAATTCTAAGACATTTTAAGAGCACTGTTGCGTATCTCCGCCTGCTCGGGAGCATCCTTTGCAAATAATCCCGGTCTCCTCCAGAGAAAACGAATCTTGTTTTCAAACTTTCTCGCTCAACAGATCCCAGAAAAGGGCGACAAAGGGCGACACCGTGAAACGTACGGCAACAACGAATGACAAATGCCGATGGAAAAACAATATCAAACAGCAAAACTCCTTTTAAAGAGAAAGGATGGTTGCCGGGAGAGGGCGTCAAGGGAAGAGTACACATTGACAACACAACCGGAGAGGAAAAAAGAGAATTTTTGCCCAAGAGCGGTGGCAAACGGCATACAAAAAAAAACGGAGTAACGACAAAAAACAACAAATCCGCGACAATGATCAAAGTTGAAGCAAAGAAAAGAGGAATTGAGGCGGAACGGTGAAACGCACGGGAGATTAGGACATATAAAATTGTTACTGCAGCCATTTCGCATTCTCGCTAGTAGCGCACTATCGCGTTTCGAGATTAAGCGGCCATCTTGGATATGCGTCCATCGATTTACATCAATGGAAGACGCGTTGGTCTCTGCAAGAGGTCATACAAATTCTTAAAACGTTTATCTCTCGAATGAGTGGGGTTTCTATGTGTCGCCAAACTATACACCAGAACACATGTAATATCAAGTGGTGGCTACATGGAAAAGCTAAAATTACTACCAGACTTGACGGTCATTCGTCCGCCCATATCAAATAACATCGTGGTCATCGAAAACACAACATAAAGCTTGTATAATCGCCAAGTTCCATGTGTACCATTGCGTAAATGCCGCTGAACGTTGACAAAGTGGTGAATGTGAGTGAGCAAGAGTACATATTTGTTGATACCAACTGCAAGTCCTCATCACAGATTTGTAGTTGGGGTGGGCTCAGTTGCGTGAGACGAATATAGTGCTCGTACATGAACGGAACGCTAAAGAAACAATAAAGACGGGCGCACGTGTCATTCGAAATGGAAACTAAGTCGTCTAACAGGCGACAGGTCCACAAACCGAGCGTCAAGCACCACCACCACACGGGGCCCTTCTCGCCCATTGAGACAACGGCCAATTGGGAAATGCACTCACAATTTCCAAACAAACAAACAAAAACAAAACAAAAATACTGAGAACGACCGAGATAACGATGAAAGAATAGGAACCGTGCATCCTATGTCCATTTTATAGACAACACCACAATTGCCGCGGTGGCATGCTGTTTCTAGGAGGTGTCTGGTCGCCGGACGGTAACCTCCTGAGACCCATTATACACACTTATGTGCACATGACTAAGGACAGCAGGATCCCCACTCATACAGGAAACAAGACATACAAGTGGAGATATTATTATGAACACAAAAAACGCTTGGAAATGAATTGGAACATCACTTATCTGTCCATTCCGAAATGGGAAACGCGAAATGTGTTGGAGGAATGACACTTCCCGATGACATCGCCCCGAGGTGGCGATTCTGGCGCTGAGCCGGTTGGGGTCACCGGCTGACCCCCACACGCACACACAAGCAAATTGTCTTGTCTTGCAGTTCTTTGCTATTTCGTTTGCCATTATTTTTATTTGCCACTATTACCATTGCAATTTCGTTTATCCATGATATATTGTTAATATTTATTCGGAGGGCCCTCACAAGTTGTTAATTCAACGAGAGGGCCCACTACCTTCGCGACAAATGTAACAAGCAATATTGTCATTATTTAACATGTAAAAATTATTTCATTTGGCGTTGAATAATAATTTTAAAAAAATAATAATTAATATCAATTGGCTTGAGTCTCGCGAAATAGGCCTAGCAATTTCGGCGTTATTTCAACCATCTTGGCGCAGCCTTGGAGAATCTACAGCGCAGTTTGGGCGTTCCAACCACGGATTACATCAAAATGTTTCCTAATTTTGTTTTAAATCACGTTGGAACCGGCGAGCATGGTACGATTGGTGCGGCGTGCACTTCCAAGACGCCCTGTATACGCTTACTGCGCTGGCTACGAGAAGCTCCCCCTGAAAAAGCTTTGTGTAAGGCACTGACGCTATCCAAATTAGCAACATTTAGGCTACCCAGAATATTTGCGCTTTACGGTCCCTGCGAACACACTGGAAAACCCGTGATCGCGGTTTTGATTCCGGAAGACACCTGAATTTTTCGGGCGAGAGAAATTCCTTCACACGTCTTCTTTCGGAATGGAAGTAAAATCATGACCCGCGTCTGTACGATATCGGGACGTTGTGTATCAGAAACATGCGCAAAGAACTATTCGCGCTAACGAAGGTCTACGACTTGGTAACTTTTCTGGTATTTGGGGAATACACTGCGGAGGCTCGTTTGGTAGAACATTGGACAAACAACATTCACGCAATCTTTTACCGGCCACCCTGTACAGAGTTTGACGGTTTCAATCGTGCCAGCTGAGCGCCGAAAGTGCATCATGAAACCGTTTTGTTTCCAAGACAAAGGGGAGAGGCGACAGAGACAACAGGCGCAGATTGATGACGACGACAGCCAATGACTGGCGAATAAAAGCTAGTGTGGCGGGTACGCGACATCTTTGAGTCGGAATTTTCGACGCCATCTAGTGATCCACTTTGAAAACTTATAGTATATTCTTTCGTTACCTCAGAAGGAACAACTCCGGAAACAATTGCAATGTATTTATATTAGCAATTTTAACTTCTGAATTCGCCAAACCCTAAGCTAAAAAATCGTTAAAATGTTAATTTTTACCATAAAATTGGCTTGCAATAACTTTTTTGGGGTATGACTTCGTCCATCGTCAGTTGACTTGAGTTAAGCCAAAAAGCAAAAAGCAAAAAAAAACCAAAAGTAGTAAATTTTCATTACATTTTCCCAAACAGAGAATGGTAATTTACTATGTGTGTGCTTCTCTTATTTGTTTTACCACAATTGCAGTTGAAGACTAACGCCAATTAGCGACATCGTTTAATATATATGGCGGCCATTTTGATGATGAACAGCCTAACAGCCAGACTTCAATAAGTTTCTGAATTCACGCAAATATTCAGAAGAGGTCGATCAGCGATCAATTTAAAAACAAACGCATGACCGGAGGATTTAGAAAACAGGTTACCAAGTCATCGCCAGAGGTCGCAGCGTGACGTTTCGAATGCTGACGGCGCATCCGTATAAACAGTACACGCGACCCCTAGAAGCGGATATTACGGGCATTATTGTCTTAGGCCCAAGTTGGCTGCAGGCGGAGATTCGATTCCGTGGGCTATACTACTAATCTCGGCGATATCACTCCACAGTTAATCACACAAAATAGGGCCGAGAGGTGGAAGCGAGAGGGGGTCGCCATTTTAAGCAGGGATACACTTCACATTTGAGCAACACCATAACCCCCCCCCCCTAACACCAGCAATTAATTTCCCCAGAAGAATTTGAAAAGTTTCGTAATTTTATCTAAGCTTTTCTGGCAAAAATAATATTGCATTTTGACATTTGCGAGACCTAACACCAGCAATTAATTTCACCAGAAGAATTTGAAAAGTTTCCTAATTTTATTAACGTTTTTTTAATGTTTCTATAAACGTTTTTCTATTTCATTAATTTTAAACATAAATTTGTAACAATAGGGAACAAGAATCGAGTGATGACTATTATTTATGCATAAATTTGTATTAAAAAAATATAGGTTTAAAAGATTATTTTTATTCATTTCTAAGATTTCATTTTTTATTTTAGTTTAGCGGAATTTGCAACATAGCAACAAAATAAATTTAAGAAAATCGGGGATGTCATATTCAACATCCACGACACAGATAAGTTAATCAGTCAAAAAAATTACAGCTCAGGTTCTCAATCAAAATTGCAGAGTCGCGGTCCGTTTGTACAGATACAGTCAAGGCAACCATCCAAGACGGAACAAGGGTCGCCAGCATGTCCTTGTCCCAACACATTGAGATTTGGCGGACGACTATGCGCGATTAGCGGCACTGGTCACTGAGACATAGGGTCTGGGTTCGCATCCCCTTTTCGTCTCCAACCCAGTATGTCAGAGTGTGTTCTGAGATTCAGGTGAAAATTAAATAACTCACGTCTCAGCTGCTGTGCCGAGCAAGCACTCGGTAGTACGAGGGAGGAGGTACAGAACTGCGATCAATACGCCTCATATTATATGCGCGGCCTACACGGTACGAATAACGGTTATTTGTTTGCATAAAATATCGGGTCACAAAATTGTTGCTAAGCCTGACAGATATTGATGAAATTCGCCGAAACCGGACGCAAGCACAGTGCACTCACACTGTTAATTGGAATCACTCCTCCGAAAGCGGATAGGATATTTGCTCAGGATAAACAACAATCGTCTACATGAAAACACTAATTGTGTTTCGCTGCCTCTCGATGGTTGGTCAAATTTGCTTTCGAGTCGGCTGCTCTTCGGAAGACTAATTGAAAGTCCACTAACCAAGGACAAAGATATGTTGCTTGATGATATATAAGCAGAAACGCGTATCTAGCAATAAATACCCCTATCAAATACTCCGTACAATGTATGAGTAAACGCAATATAGCATTTCCTCCAATACTTCAAACCAAATTCAAAAGAAATTGAACTGAAATTTGTTTCGCTTTTCCAAAATGTCTTCCTCTTTAATAAGTAAGCTACTCCATGCAGACGTAGTAATTATTTATTAATTGTAATAATTTCTAACCGAGTAAAAGATCGACAAATTCATTTATAGATATTTTTAAATACAATGCAATTAAGCAAACGTGTATATAATAAAATAAATAAAATAATAACTTGATAGGTGATGACATAAAAAAACCTAGTCGAATAATGTCAGGTACAGGGAGCAGTTCGGCTTTTAAGCCATTTTCAAGTTACTGGTGACTTTTACTATCGGACATTATTCGACTAAGCTTTCTATATCAACACTATCTAGTACGTTTTTTTATGACACAAACGATCCGTCGGTAGACAGGTGAACAGATTTCTTGTTCATACGTCATACCATAATCCCATATCCACTATGTACTAACATGTAATCAAGTTGGAAACGTCAATAAATTGGATTGACAGCTGGATCATTTGATTACATTAGCAAGGATGAAGCACGACATAAATCCGGATAAGCGAAAACATAAGATTTTAGCAGCGGCTTTCTCATGCATTTCACAACATTACATCCACAGTCAAAAAATATGTGACTAGTCGACGATGACTATGAAACAAAGGAAAATGATACGGCACAGAAACCGTGGAAAACAGACAACGAGTTAAAGACACTCAATGAAAATAAAATAATTGAACTAAATTTAAGGCGCTGCCTGTAATTACTAATAACAGTTACTCAAATCTTATGCTTTTGATAATTATAAATGCGGCATTTTGTGTTTCATAACCGATGCAAACATATTTAAGGCGCTTTCTGTATATGCTTGTGTTGGTGCGGCGGAATATCATTTCGTAAGGGAACTCGCCCTCAATCTTTTAACCTCCTTTTCTCGATCGATGTAACGCATGTAACCATTTTTCATTTTTTTAATGACAACCACGCAATAGCGCAATCAAATAAATCGCAAATTAAATAAATTGCAAAATAGTGTTGACGCGACGGCAGCAAAAAAAAAAAGACAAATTAGTAATTTTCCTACCTGATTCTTGCTTGAAGGTCAGCCTGCCGCATTGGAGTGCCATGCAGGATGAGCTGCCACCGCTCAACAAGACCAAGAGTATCGCTGGAATTACCTAAAATAAAAGAACGGGACATTTACCAAACAAAAACACAAATTGAATCTAATTCAAGTGCACAACTTCCTTCAGAGCTTCAATTGCTTCGACAGCCATGCAAACTCAACTTTACTTAACTAAAATATTGAAAATGAAACACCAATGCACGTACCAAGTATTGAACACTCAATTATAATATATCTAATGGGAAAATAGTTATAATGGATCTACGCGTAGGCAAGTAACATTCAAATCTTGGCTTGAATTCCGCAGATACTTTCGAACAAAAAATAGTGACCGTTCTATCATATTTAGTTACCTCGATCCGTCAGCATCAAAGCCCATTGTCCCAATGGCTCTTCACCCCAACAGCGAACTGTTGAAAACACCCAGTCAGTTAACCCTTCGGAAGACCT
>JAQGBY010007983.1:0-11159 GCA_034698785.1 Mycogona germanica
GTCGACAGTGGAATAGCCTAAATGAGTCTCGAGTCAAGAGCCTGTTAGAATAGGACAACCACACCTTTGTCCTTAACAGATCGTTCGACCCCCGCCATAGGCCCAATCCGGGGCTGCTTGTGGGTACATATTGTAATTGTAATTGTAATCTACTACCCCTGGGCCACTGTTGCACTTCTTGCGCATTTGATCCGGACCACAAAATATTTTCAGGGCTGGGACCATAACTGAACCACCAAATAAGGAAACAACTGGTACTCCTGTTGGTTATGTAAATGTTGTTTAACGGCAGTTGCACACATGTTTAGTTGACTGTAATAGTACCCGTATTTTGATTTTTGGGTCTATAGGCTGACCAAGAAGTTCGGCGCAACGACGACCAAATAAACAGCCCAATTGCCGATTTACAGCGACTATGGGAATTCTTTGAATCCTTGGCATCGATTAGTAAAGATGCTGAAGGCGACTCGGAAAGTTAGTCACACTCTTGAAGACGACTAAAATGTGAACTGAATGTGGGTGTCACTACAAAATGAAATAAAAATATGGGTTAAATAAACAACCAAAACCTGTTGTCTCATTAATTTTGTAAAATAAAGGCAGACAAAAATTGGGAATAACTCTCTGTAACATACAAAAAGGATTCAAACACTAACAAAAAATAAAGTCGTTCCTCTATAACTAAAAATACAGAGAAACGACATCAGTGTACGGCCATAAAATTTATTTTACGAACTTCACAGCTGACTTAACAAATCGTAGATTTGATTTATTATATTTAAAATATATTTTCAGTATTTTAGCAATTAGATGGCACATTTTTACACGCATATTAATACATAACACATTCTTTGGATCTTTTGTCTTAATTTTGGGCCTCTGCTTTTCGTTCGATACTTTCAACAATTTGAATAGCCTCTGTGGCTTTTACAGCATTTGGGAATGAAATTGACATAGTTCCATAGTCTGCTAATTATGTCTTCAATCCATCAAACAGGTATCTCGAACAACTTTGTATATTTTTTTGAGGCAAGATTTTAAAATCGCCAATGTCCTAATTTTCGAAAATTAGTGGATAACACACACCTAGTGTAAGCCAGACTAAAAGTACTATTTCATCAACTTTGGCGATGGACCATTACGGAGGCCACACTTGACCACACAACTTGACCTAGGTCAGCTGACCTAGTTAGTCCACAGTCAACAGGGCTTTCAGGCTGACAAAGCTCGTAAACCTCATAAACAAACATTAAAAAACAATCAGCAAGCCGCGGGACCCCGTGAGCTTCGGGCTCATTGTGTGAAAATGGAGAAAGAACTACTTATAATTGTGAAATTCGGTATACACATCAATATCAAGCCAAAACAATGATGTTAGTATAAATATTCGAAATTTTGGTCATTCGATAGAAACCGTAGTTGCACACCACAATATTGTCAAAATAATTTTGAGTGCAATTAGCGATCGCATAGACAACAATTCGAATACCATGAAGATGATATTCTGCCTGCTGATCGCCGTTGCCCTGATGCTTTCTATCGCAACCGTAAGTTTTGTAGTAGAAATGTTGGGCGACTTGAGTTGGGTCACATCTGTTTGAAAACCCAACAGAGCTTTGTACAGTTATGTCACAGGCGAACCCTAAAATCTAAAGTCATTTGATTTTTTTGGTGTCTGAATAAGAAACTAACGTAATGTTGGGGAAGAGAATTCAGGGTGATTAAGGATTTATTTGAATTATCTGGGACCAAAACAGAATCAATATGGTATATGGCAAAACAGAATCATACAGTATTTGTTTATAATAAAAAGGGGGTTGTGCCCGGGACAGCGCCGGACGAAAAAAGACGAACAGGGTCGACGAGAAACTCTTCAAATAAAATAATAGAAAACCCTCTATTATTCAAATAACTAACTGAGAACCACTGCAACTGACGACAACCAAAGGACGATGACGATCGTCGACGATCGTCCGACGCTGTCCCGGGCACAACTTATTATATATATTCAAGGCGTCCTAACCCCATTATATTTTTAGTACTTGTTTAGTTTACTGGAAAATGATTCGCATTTTGATTTTTATGTTCACAGGCGTATAATGAAGATCGAAGCTCAACGTCTCGGCCCATTCGTATGTAGACCTACCAATGATCGGATTAAAACAATTGCGAAAATCAATTGAAGTTTTGAAATCATCGGTTGGTTAAAATGACGATAATGACGTCAAGGATACATGCGTATTCCCAGATTTGCGGACGATCAAACTGACATTTTGATTTTTTGAAAACTTATTAAGAAACTGAATGTAGGTGTCGCTACAAAAGGAAATAAATATATCGACTAAATACGCTCGTATTCAATCAAAATTGGTGTCCATTCCTGAACACCTTACAAACGAAATCCAGCGACTCATAGAGCGGATCAAACGTCATATCTCCAGCCCGTGCGGTTTGCTTTTGAAAATATTTTAGAAGTTTCGTAGACGGCGCTAGTGTAGTCCCATCGAAGGAAATATTCCGAGATATTACCATGATTGGAATCTCCCACAACCTCAGTTTCGTTGACATCACCACAGTCATCAATCACCTAACGATGAATAACAGTGATATGACGTGACCTACTCGATTATAGAAGGTCTCGTGACTGTCAAATGAAGTAGTTCAAAGCAAAAGTTGATAAGACGGACGATCATTTTTCTCAAATAAAAAAATGCAGTTCACAGGTGTTCACATCTTTGTTGGAATTGTGAGTCTCCAAACCTGTGCGTGTCACATGGTCATACAATCTGACAACCTTCAAATCCCATGAATCACGGAAATCGTGATAAACACCCAGGGATTCAGTTGACGTCAAAGCGGGTACGTCCAATACGGACAACGACAATGTTTCTGCGATCTGAGCAATATTGAAATTGCATCAGACATATCATTTGGCATGGGTGTAAACGTAGCGAATCACCATTGTTGATTTGAGAATCAACAAACGTCAATCGCGAACTGACTCACGAGTAGTATGACGTTCGCTTGAACAGTGTCCCGACGAAACCACCACAGGTGGCTTACCATTTCATTATCGTCTGTGAACACTTGCGTAATTCAAATAAGACCACTTGCCAAGGTGATCATAATTTATCCTGAAAAATGTGACTGACGTCACAGTAGACATTTTAATCCAATGAAAGCGACTCAATAATACTTAATTTAAATACAAATAATCATTCTGTTTAACCTACTGGAATAGCGACCGCTCTAAAACGTTTAAAAGAAATATGGGAATTTTTTGATACAGTCCAGTAGGGTTTTTAAAAAAATTCAGATCGAACTAGCAAAAATGCCACCAACTGCTGCTATCCAGATCAGAATTGTTCGCTTTTTGTGAGCAGTCAAGATCAAGGCCAAATCATTCTTTGGCGCTCAAATCGCGTGAGTCTCTCGAAGGAGGGAAGAACCATGACGTGATGTCCCAATTGACGTGACACAGTCACCAACCATCAAACAAACAAACAGAACACAAAAGCTCTCGTCATTCTATAGAATTGGACCCGCACATTAACGTGAAATCAGAGTTGGATTCCGTATATAAAGGAAAGTTGATCATAAGCTAGTTTCATCCTCAAAACTATTAAAACATTTATAGAGTATAATCTGGAGATCTAGTTGCTGCAACAGAATCATGAAGTTCTTTTACTGTTTATTGGTTGCCGTTGCTCTGATGGCTTCACTCGCCACCGTAAGTTGTTTTTAGTACCTAACGATTCAAACCTTTAACAATTAATTGAGAAAGAGGTCAAGGTACTTTTTAA
This sequence comes from Mycogona germanica, assembly GCA_034698785.1. Lineage (NCBI taxonomy): Eukaryota > Metazoa > Arthropoda > Diplopoda > Chordeumatida > Chordeumatidae > Mycogona > Mycogona germanica. The sequence goes on from JAQGBY010007983.1 coordinate 3,804, forward strand.
ACTATCAAAACAACAAGTTCATGCCGACATTTTGAATTATTAATGAGGAAGATTTTAGTTAGAATGTCTCCTTCCACTTTACTCGTCTACCACCTGATAAAATGTTATTAACAGTTGTTCTAAATCTTTTTCCTTGCCACAATGTGGAACGTCGTCAGCAAGATGGCATCTGTAGATCACTCTGCTTCGGTTCAAGACTTTATCGCATCCTATTTAAAATTACTTATGCTATCGAATTCTTCAAAATTACTGGTTAGACCAGTCCCGGTGACGGGATTAATAGACGAGACAGTTAACGGAAATAAGTTATTTATAAGATAAGCATAACGATATAGTTAATGAAGATATGGAACTTTGGAGTTAATTTTGTCATTTGTAAAGTGACTTCAGACTGCTATTGTCGCCGCTAGTTGCGCTCAGTTCCCAAATCCTAATTTACACGTTGATAACATGCACACTTAAGTTCAAAACTATCGCTATCAACTTCCAATTCTCTGGAATGCTACCAGATGGCAGCACTAGTAACTGTGGTACACTGAAGTGATGGAGTACTATTTGAAAGACTAACTTTCGAATATGCGGTAACAAGTCGCAGAAAAAAATATTTCATATAGGATTTCTCATTGGTACTGGAAGCTCAGTTACCAATTTAAAATGTCCTTTTTATCATAAAAAGTAAAGCGAAAACCTCTTATACTTTTCTAAATTTGGATTAGAGAGTAGTCATTTGAGTTAAATTTTAAGAGATTTCGTAACACTGCTCAACTTGCTAAATCGGCAAATTCAAAGATACTTCAGATATTACATATAACAGTGCCAACATTTGGGATGATTTTATCTATATAATTTTAGAGTAAAATGAAAGAAAGCGAAGGAAATATTTTGGTCTAAAAGCATCAGACATTTTGGCAACCAAGAAAAACTAGAAAAACATTTGGGGAGCAGCAAGCAGAGTAGGGAATTACAAATAATGTGGCAATAGGTCAGTCACGTGATCACTAAAACGAACTATGTCTTTCTTGTTAGGCTGCTGAACATCACGACGAAGTTCGACGTAATGACGACAAGATAAACGACCCGGATAATGCACTCTCGGTATTGTTTAAATTGTTCCAGGGATTGGCTGCTACTGGTTAAACATAAACATTTATTTGTTTAAAATATGTTACGAACAAAGTGATATAAAAACGTCATTCAATTATTGAAAGAAATGTTTTTTGTTCAGTGATTTCAAGACACACTTTCATTTCCAGCAACCATTTTACAAGTATATCCTTTCATACAGAAATTACCATAATTTTTTTATTATTTATTCAACGCCCTTTAAGTATACATGATCCGTCAATACAGGTTGTTCAAAAATAAAATGAATGACACGAAGAATATCGGACCGTCTCATTGATATTCGTAATTTTCGAGGGTCCTGCGCTTATGTTTTCAAAAATTATGTTCGGAAAGACGATCAGTGATATAAATAATAAAGAAAATAAATTGGCCCGGTGATCTGCCTGAATTCAACCCAATACTCAAAAGAGACAAGAAAGAGTAAATATCAGCAATATAAACACAAGTTGGGTAATACAAAATGAACATAACAAGAACATATGGTTCGACCTATGTGGTATTAACACTTAATTAGAGCATTAATAAAAAGAAAACCTGACGGTCCACACGTTTACCAGGCTATAAATGAATCCGTGTCAACTTTTGTGCATAATTTAATTCAGTTCGATCTTATTTTTAACTTAAGTAACGTTTTTCAAATTGATTTTGTTTAATCGAGTGTTGGAGCTCCACTGAGTATGTATTCGTGAATCAGTGCCTTGTGTTGTTCAATTATTGAACTAGCCAGTGATAAATTAGTTCGATTGAGCAGTACCAGCACCACCATACAAGATAACCTTCCGGTTATAGTGTATTTAGTTTTGTTACGAACATATCTTGTATGCTTTGTTGAACGAGGGTCAGAGTAAGTTGTTTCCTTCGATAAATAAAATAAAATATACTAGTCTGACTATAATGTTCTCGATTCGTTGAATTGTTTTAATGTTTCTTCCGATATCAGAACCCCAGAATATGAGGTACAAGTAAATATGTGATAAAAAAATGCATGGTACAAATATTTGATTTCGAAGATCGAATAATCGAGTCCACGCCGGAATTTTAAGTGAGGCGTCCAAGAAAGATTAGGCCTTACTATTTAAGATAAATATAGATTGCGCCCTTCAATTTAATTTAAAGTCTTACTATTTAAGGCCTAAATGTTTAGTCAAATTGACCTGCGGCACTAGCTCACCATTTGGGTATATTAGTTTTATCTTGCAGTGAGCTTTCCTATTAATGAGGTTTTCGAGTTATTAATTTAGTAATAACTAATTTAGCAATTTTTCGAGATCTTGTTGCGAGTTTTTTTAAGAAAGTAATCGTTAGCTTGACATAGGCCATGTCATCTGCAAAAACCAGTAAATAACCGTCTAACTTGATCGAAAAAATTAAGCTCACATATACTAGAAAGAGCAATGGGCCCAGGACAGAGTCCTGAGGACTCCACTACTTAATTCAAAAGAATCGCTCTCCACACCATTTATATTCACCCGGAATGATCTCCAGCACAAATAGCCCCGAAATAGTAGCACAGTCTCACGTCTGACTCCTGCAGTGGCCATTTTACGTAGTAAAAGTTCCCAGTTACAGGAGTCGAATGTTTTTGACATGTCCATAAAGACTGCCGGCGGTTCGAGATCCATGTGAAGTGTTGAATTCACTTCTCGAAGGAAAAGGAACAAATTTGTTTGTGTGGAAACCAAATTGTCTGTTAGATAACATGTTATTTTGCAAAAGATATTGCAAGTAATTATTTTTAATACAAATTTCAAGTAGCATTTGCACGGCATTAAGCATCAATATTGGACAATATAATAAACTAATGATTAAAACATCTGGCTACTGCTCAGATTGTTGCGTGATTGAGTCAAAGACGTGATTGAGTCAAATTGAGAAAAGAGTCAAAAGACAGGCTGGCTTTTTAGAGGAAGCACTGGTAGGCCTCCTACCCCCCCACATAGCTGATGGATTCGTCCATGCTTTGGGGGTGGCCGGCGTCCCCATACACATTCTGTGTTGGGGAGACAGGAATATTGCCCCAAGTGCCCTGGGCAATAGGTGCTTAATGATTTATGTATGTTTTGGTATTGTCTTCAGATTTGGTAGGCCCTTCTCCAATTGAGTTAGGTCCCAAGTGCCTTGGGCAATAAGTGTTTAATGATTTTTGTATGTTTCGGTATTGTTTGCAAACTTGTTGTCCCAGTCTCAGGTTCAGTTGGGCCATCAAGTGCTCTGGGTAATACATGTTTAATATTTTGTTGTACTTTGTATTAAAAGTTACAAAATAAAAGTTAATGTTTGTGGAAATCTGAGTAAACCTTTTTTAGTCTAACCTATCATTAGTGTTTTTATTGAAATTCGTGAGGTCTCTGCACTTAAACCGTGACAATACAAGATTGGACAATGGTTTATAAAATAAAATCTTTCCAATTTCGGTATATAAATCTTTAAAGTGAAACCATTCAATTCATTATTATCATTTCCTTTATGGAATTTTATAAAATGAGTGCAGAAAAACCTTCATACATAAAATAATAACATTAAAAAAGAAGCACTAGTGCATTAAAATATTAAGAAAAATGTCTCGAGAATCATTAACAATTTTTGTCTGATCACAGATCAGGTCGATACCATAGTACTAGTCAACGAAATTCCCGCTGACCTAAATGCGATTCGATGTTCACAGTAGTTTATTGGGAAATAATAAGTAGTTACTCTCATTTAAATAACTTATTCAAAAAACTGAATAAAAAGTCACCATGATGAAATCACTTTTTAAAATCTTGTAGAAACTCGTATGCTTCATTTCTTTAGGGTTCAAGTATATGTTCATTTTAATCAAAACTTGAATAAAAATTGTGAAAGTCAAACTGGCAAAATTATCAGCTTCAAAATTTTGCCAGATTTTTCTGAACAGTATTGCATTTGTATTTGTTCTTTTTGCATGCAGCGAAAACGTCTAAACAGTTACAATCAAAGTATTTCTTGATTTACATATTGCATGAGTCTCGGAGGAGGGACTGATGTTGTTTTATCAATATTAACAGGTGTGACTGTCACCATCCAACAGGTGCTTCGTTACACAAACAGAACACCCACAATACAAAGATCACGAAATACTGTAGGAACAATAGAACCAATAACTTTCGGAAAAATACTGAAAATGAGTGAGCGTGAATCTATCCATTACTTCAGATTCAGTTATATTTTTTAGATTAATAGCATTTTCAAACTCAAAAGCAATACATATTAAAAAGTATGGATGCTTATAGTTAATGACTTGCACTTTGAGATTTTTCATTTGTATACTTTGTATAACAAGTGGGTGTGCCAGTCACAAGGGTGGGCGAAATGTACCGGAAATGAAATTCACAAGAAAAAAATATATATTGTATGTTAAGAAGGTTCTCACATTGGTCACTGCACTGTCATCTATATATAAATGCGAATGTATGTTTGTTGGTTTGTGGGTTTGTTGGTTTGTATGTGTTGTATGCATTCCTAAACCATTCATCCGATCACTATGAAATTTTGGGAATTTGTTCACTACATTCCCGAGAAGGTTTATGCCAAATATTTCTCTCCTACGATCATCAGATCGCATCAACCACAATCCCCAAACCTGGACGTCCCTGCAAGGCTTCTAGGTATGCTCCCCCACTCACTCAGAGAAACCTTCAACCTTCTTCTCTCTTTTGTTCTACTCACTGACGTCAGTTCAGAACCCCCCTCCCCTCACAGTTTTGATTTTGTGCCACCAGAGCACATTGCATGCGTCATGGGAAAGCATGGGAAAGTGGCAATGCACGGGAAAGCGGGAAAGCACGGGAAAGCATGGGAAAGAGGGAAAGCACGGGAAAGCATGAAAGCGTAAAAGCGGGAAAGTGGGATGCAAATGAATGCATCCTATCGAATCGCAGCAATGCGCGATGGGTCAGCTAGTACACAATAAATGACAACTAAGATAATGGCCGGTCAAGCACAAAATAACACCGACATTTGCATTATTGGCATGGTGTTCTACCAACTGAGCTAACAAACTTTTGGTTGGCAGCCCAAGGCTTACAACTGACATAGAGTGTGGTCATGTGGCAAGGAAAAAAGGTCAGTAGTATTTATGATGCCATTTTATACAGTTGAACCTATAGGATCCTATGGTGCATTCATTTATATAGGAAAAGTGCTTCCCTCCTCCCACCTTCCCCTTACACCTTCTTGCAGTTGCGTTCTATGTGATGGTAGTAACAATGCCATATGGTGGAAACTTTGTGAAACTCATTGATTTTACATTAAAACTTAAAATAGTTTGCACTAAAGAAACACAATCTTGGAATCATCTATATTGGTCACTTGGTTACTTATTGCATGATGTCTGAATACACTTTTTGCCATAATTCTGTTACTGTAACAAAATGTTTTCAAAATAAAATTTACAGAGGACTAGCTGACCCGTTGCACATTGCTGTGATTCAATAGGATGCATTCCTTTGCATCCTGCTTTCCCACTTTCCCATGCTTTCCCACTTTCCTGGGCTTTGCTGCTTTCCTGTGCTTTGCCGCTTTTCTGTGCTTTCCCATGATGTATGCAAATCTATACACATATTGTGCTCTGGTGGCATTAAATGAAACTGTTTACTGTGAGGGGAGGGGGGTTCTGAACTGACGTCAGCAAGAAGAACAAAAGAGAGAAGGTTGAAGTGAGTGGGGGAGCACACCTAGAAGCCTTGCAAGGAAGTCCAGAATTTTTGGTTTGGGGATCGCGGGTTTCATAGCGATTGGATGAATGGTTTAGTAATGCATAAAGGACATACATACAAACCGACAAACATACATTCGCATTTATGTATATAGATAAACCTGTCTACATATTACCTCATATACCTGTTTTTGTCAGACCAGTACTTTTCCAGTAACAAGACAGTATCAGTAGAGCAAACTTTTAAAATCACAGTATGATTCGTCATAGCCCAGTTGGTTTAGCGACTGACTGTGGTTCGGCGGTCCCATGTTCGATTCCCGGCACGGGCTCTCGAAAATTTCGATCCTGGGGTACTGGTCGTTCCCCTTGCATAGTGCCTAAGCACCATGAGGGGACGTAACACCTGTAGTGCGGTTGACTACAGTTGATTGGGCAAAAAAAATGGCATTTCTTGTCATAAAAATCTGTTCCTGTTGGGTTTATCAAAACGATTTTAAATAAAAGTGATAGAGGATAAACTTGTCTACAAATTACCTCAAATACCTGTTTTTGTCAGACCAGCACTTTCCGAGTTACAGGGCCGAACAGTAGAGAAAACCTTTTAAAGTCACAGTTAAATGGCATTTCTTGGCATATACATCTGTTCCTGTGGGGTTTATCAAAATGATTTCAAATAAAAGTTTTAGAGGATACACCTGGAATGGTCTGACAGAGCCTCAAATCCAGAGCCTTTTAAAATAAATCCGTTTCTGTCCCCAACTGGTCTCTTGACCCCCACCATAGGCCCCACTCTTGGAAGCTGCTTGGGGTAAAATTTGAAATTGTAATTTAACTGGGAAGCTCGACTATATGTAAGCTGGATGTTATTCCACTAAACTTAATCTTTATCTCATGATTTCATGAATGATCGATTAGATGATGTTCGTTGTTTGCTGATACATAAAGCGATTTTTGGCTCATATTTGTAAATTCGCAATTGAATATGCTTCTGTTCTGGCTTTTGTCGATATCACCTTTTCTCATACATGTTATTGTTTGGTATTTATTTTGTTTGGTTGAAACAGTTTCGATACACCTGGAAGTCGATACACTGCTTTTCACAATTCTCTTTTTGTATTACAACGTGAGGGATCAGGAAAGCCTTTCGTGTCCGGAGTCAATTATTATATTTTGAATAAACACACGTGTCAGTTGGTGCAACATCAACGATGGAGGAGTTGTATTGAGGATTTGGGCATTCATGCTAGACACCGGTGGTCTACGTAAACCCGCCCCTGCTGGAGCACTGCCTTCATATATGTACACTGCGAAGTGAGATGTGTTAATTTAGGACACTATTTTATCTTGAAACAATGTTTTCTTTCCTGCTACAAACAACGGTTTAGTTTTATATAATAACAAGAGGGGTTCCCAGCTTTGCCTGGGTTTACAGTAACCACCAATGAAATAACAAATTATTTGTTTAAATTTACTGGATATTTTAAGTTTACACGCGATAAACGCAAACTTTAAATGTGAAGTAACTAAATTTACCGGCTATTTTACGTTTACAC
>JAQGBY010007984.1:0-11159 GCA_034698785.1 Mycogona germanica
TTGTCCTTAACTGGTCGTTTGACCCCCGCCATAGGCCCCTCTCTTGGGGGCTGCTTGCGGGTAATAATTGTAATTGTTTGGGAGATCAGCAGGTTCTGTAAACCAATTAAGAGAGTGGGGGGGAGTGCATAACTCAATCCAAGAGGCGGTGACTATATCGTTGAAATAGTTCAATGCAGATTTATTCCTTCGAAGTTCCATATGTAGTAATGATCCAAAAACGTAAATAACCGTATGGAATTGCAAATCAGGATGTTGTGATGATGTCGCCGAAAATGGCTTCTCAGCATTTCTTCTGTCGCGCGACGACGACGCCTCAACCGAATTTGTGTATGGAATCTACGTTCACATATATTAAGTCATGTGTATTCTTGTTTAGCGATTCACGGCGGAGCATTTCGATGATACTGACCTGCTCAAATCAGTGTTGCAATTGTTGTGGAACGCCTTCAAGAGGTATATAGATGTAAGTTTTCGTAATTTAAAAAATAAAATTCTTATCGTTTATCTGACAAGACCATATTTACTTTTGTAATCTTCTGTATTACTACTGTAATCTGGGAGAATTATGGGGGATATGTTAGCCTGATCAATTATTCGTCTTCTACATTGACGTGCTCTGACAGGCTCTGTAAAGTAATTTAAATAACTCTCTTGGGTATAATATTTCAAGTATCAAACAATGGTCTTTTTGTTTCACAGAGGTTCATCGACGAACATTTTTCCGCGCTTAGGTCGAAGGAGTTGGCAATTCATGTGTTCAACAGAGCCGCTGAACATTTGAATGCAAGTATTGAGCTTTTTTAAAGACACATTATGTGGAGACTTAGTTCAACATATGTTTTGGTCCAACGAGGTGTTTGATTTCGGTCAAGTTTGCCTACCAACATAGAATTTAAAAAAAAAACTTCACAATACGTGAAAGCTGCTAACTACTAACTAATACAAGGGGCAATACTGCAAACTCAAAATGACGTCTCATGGAAATAATTTTTTTAAATAATTTATATTTGACGATTCAAATATGGTAATTTTAAAATTTTGCATTTCGCTATCGACTTTTTAAACACAATATTAAACACAATAACGTAATAACCAAGTTAATTGTGCCTTTTTTATGTTGCCGTTAGTTCGATTTTAAAGCGAGAATGTGCACCTAAGGTCTAAGAGATATTTATTCTATTTGGCTTTCAGTCAAAGAAATTTGCATTACTTCGATTTAATCTAAGAAACACGAGATGGAGAATGTTGGTGCAGGTGATTTTGGAGGAAACTGAGGCGAGCGAAACATTCAAGAACGAAGTTAGAGACGTACTGGCGAAAACTGAAACCCCGAAAGCCGGCCGGAAATCTGAAGGCAAGAAAACTGAGCTGAACACTGCTTGCCAGAATGCTGACCTGAGCACTGGAAACCAAGAAGCTGAGTCGGACATTAAAAACCAAGAAGCTGAGTCGGACATTAAAAACCAAGAAGCTGAGTCGGACACTGGAAACCAAGAAGCTGAGTCGGACACTGGAAACCAAGAAGCTGAGTCGGACACTAGAAAGCAGGTGGCCGAGTGGAAGACGAGAGGTCCTAAAGTGAAGCTTGTCGAAGTAAGAACCGTCTTGTTGGTGATCTGACTGGATGGTGGTGGCAAGTTGGTTGATAAACAAACAGGGATTCGATAAGATCCCCATTACGTGTCTTTCGTGTAATCTTACGTCCCTATTTTCATCGCTTTACTTCCAGAAACCGGGAATGATAACGATATCTGATATGGATTTGGTACAACAGGCTCTGGATACGACTAACATGAGTGGAGGTTTTCGCAAACTTATTGAGGATTTTGTGCTGGTACGGCTGAATGGTTTAGATCAGCATCGAGTCCATATGGAGGTTAGTAACTTCTGTTTAAATGCCTGGGAACGGTTTCTATAATATTTTTATAAAGAGTAGGCAGTCGATGAGAGAAATTCCTTCGCACGCCTTCTTTCGAAATGGAAGTAACTCGTTGAGCCTAGAAAGGTGGTAAGCCTCCTGAAAAAACGTCACAATAAATAAACACGGTTGATGTGGAGTTTTAATTGGAATAAAAAAAATTGAAATCTGAAACAGACTTGGTAGGAATTTTCTGGATTTGAATTTCTTTGAACTTATCATTTTGTCCGGCAGGATTGTCACGTATTTCCGGTCTAAATTTTATTATTGCTTTTTTCCTCTAGGTCGTCAGGTGTCGTTTTAAAGAGTCCTCCGCACTGAAAGATTTGGCTTTCACTGTTCTCCTCAAAGCTTCTGGGCGTTTGCCTGTAAGTTTGTGATATTTAAAGATGAAATGTAGGAACAAGCTGTGGTCCTACCGAGAGAATAATGACTGCACCAGCTCTACAGTACTAATCTGGGGATTTTACTTGTTGCCAATCTCTGTATAGATGTCTCAGAGTGCCCTGGCTCGTCGGTTCGATTGGTGGAAAGTGGTTTTGATCAGAGAACTGCACAAGACCATAATGAGCCCGGAGCACCGGTCGATGATCGAGCTGGCGCTGATTCAGCGGCCGTGCTCGAGATCAAAGTACCAATTTGAGGTTTGACAAACTCATTTCGATTCTCATCAGTGTGGGTTTGACCCGTTTTGCGAGATTTCATTTTACTTCGATTTAATTCTTGTCTCTTATTTTATTTGCTCAGGAATTCATCAACCACAATTTTTCGGATCCTGAAGTAAAGGTGTTTGCTGCCAGAGTGTTCGCGAGGGCCATGAATTTCTTGCCCGTGAGTGATCCAAGTTCATGCGCTTCGAACAATTCCGTATTTGGTTGTTGGTTAGGGTAAATTTGAATTTTTCGCCACTTTGATGATTTTCCTAGGACAAATACAATGAAGCCGCGACAGGCGAGATGGAATACAAGGATCTGAGAAAATCGTTGCTCTCTAAACTGCACCGATTGACCTCGGTCAAGGAACACCAGAAAGAGATTCGGAATGTTTTGCTCAAAAATGTATTCCCCACGGACCCGATCCTTGTTGCGGTGAGCTTACATAATGAAATTTTTAAAAAAAGAGAATCCTCGACATAGTTGGACAAGAAATTTGTGTAAAAAAAATTCAAAGTCCAAGTGTCCAGATACTTGTTTTCGTGTTACCGTTTCACCGAAGAAATCCAATTTAAATATTTTTGTGAATTTTTTTTCTCGTGTGACTTTAGGAATACATCAACACTCATTTCAAATCTGATGAAGTGAGATATCTGGCGGAACAGTTGTTTGAAATTCCTTCGGGGAATCGACCCGTAAAGGTGCGTACTCCCGGCCACCCGATCGTGATTGAGTTGAGGGTGCGCTCCCCTTTTGTATCCTAGACAGACAAAATCTACTGAGTTCTTAGCGGCACATTACGACCCACAAGGCTATCCACATTTTGCCTGTTACACATTAGAATGAAGCACATTTTCCCACATTAGAATGAAGTAAATATAGATACGATTTACTTTGTTGTTGTCCAAAAGTTTGAGAGCACATCCAATCGAAAATGAGAGACGGGAAGTGGCCTCTAGTTTTAAATTTCCATTCGCCATTTGACCTTTGATTAGTCGATTGACGTCGCCAGCTTACATGTCATAGGTTGGCTTGATGGTGGGAAGGAGAAGGAAAGTAATCATTCGTAATACAATTATTTTCATACAATTCACCTAAATAGGTACCAAGAAAAGATGTGGACACGGATAACAAGCGAAAGTCCAACGGTGCACCACCGCCAAGCGACCAGGAACAAAATGCCAGCAAAAAATTAAAGATCGACGACGGTGAAGATAATTCAATCACCAAGACAACAATAACGATACGAACGATTTCCAACGAAACTCCAGCGATTAAAGTGTAATAAGAAACTGAAGGTCATGGCGAAAACGTCACTAATCCAACGGGAAAAGGTCAAATGAAAAACCACCCTCGCGAACAAAATGGGTCATCGCTGAAGCTTACTATCAAACTAATATTAGGAAGGACAACATTAAAGCGTTTAGAACCTTTTGATGGCAGGCAATGTTATGCCATATTCGGTATGATTTGAGTAATCTGATTTCTCTCAAACGGAAAATATGTATTTGGTGAAACAATAAAATACCGGATAAACTTTCTTGAGATTCATAATGATTTTAGGAACATTTATTTTCCACTCTTAAAATAAACATAACAATACATAAACAATACAACATAAAATGTTCATACACTAGGCAAACTTTTAGAGACTTAAAATTTGTGTAAGATCTAGATTCTCGAATCTATCCTTCCCTTCCCTCGACCAATGAGAGCGCGCCCTGACAATACCCAATGGGGAGTAGGGGTGGCGCTGGAGGTCAAGACGAGAGTTTAGGTCAGAAAATCTGGACCGAAACTCGTTGTCACTTTTCTCCGATCAGTGAACCACGCTGGTTCCTTTCCAATCATTGTTTGCTGGAGCTAGTTGCTCATATAATGTCTTTACGATAAAATAGAAGACATACTATTTTGCGAGTAAATTATGCAAAGTTAGTAAACTGTGGAATTCAACAGATCGAACTCATAAATAGTTCTAATACTAAGATTCTAGTAAATTGAATCGATACGAACACTGAACATGTCATCGTGTTATCGCGAAAAATAGAACGTTTTTCAAAAATGATGAAGAGTAAATTCGGAACGTAAAATGATAACAGTGCCGACCGGATTTTCGGGAGAGAACTTTTTCCCTTCGTTCCTGCAAAATCCAATCGTTATGATGAATTCGCCGAAGCCAGCAGTAGTTCCACAACCGAAGGCAGTGAAGCATGAATGGCGTCGCTCAACCGAGGAAAGAAAAATGCGATGTTCTTCTTTCTCAGTGTCGCCAATACTTGAAGCGACATTGTGAATCGTGAACTTCGAGTCAACAAGTTCTGTGTCGCGGTGCAACTGCGGAGATCGCCAATTCGGGATAATTCGTGGATTCTGTTGAAGGTTGAGAATCCTAAGATGAGGGTGCAGTAAGAAGGGGTCGCTCGCCGAACTTTCTATTAACATTTTACTTCGATTGACACGCGCATAAAGAGAATAATTGTGGATATCAATTTGATCGATATGATTTTGATGTTGGTGTTATGACATAAAAATTGAGTACAATATAATCTGAAAAAATTTTACTTAGTAAATTTCCATTCGTTTATTTTCTGTGTACCTTTTCCCTAAAGTTGCAGAATCAGAGGAGTATTTTTAAAGTCATGTAATTGATTTTTTTGTACGCCTACATTTGTTTAGGGGGTTTACCAATGATTACATCACAAAACTTCCCAGTGAGCGACCTGGAAATTTTGCCTAACCTAGGCTGCCTAGGAAAAGGATCTTTAACGTTCAGATATCTCACAGGTACGGGCCATGATTTGACTTCTATTCCGAAAGAAGGCGCGTGAAGGAATTTCTCTCGCCCGAGAAATTCCAAAGGTGTCGGCCAGAATCGAAACCGCAATCACCGACTTTTGAGGCGAACGCGCTACCTTTCGACCACTCGACAAGACTCGAGTTGTACTAAATATGTCGCAGTTAAAGTATTCAGTTTAGCATGAAAATCTTACTTAAGTTTATTCCCCCAGACTGAACTGGTTAAATTCCCAATCACTAACACCCCTGCTTGGTGCGTAGGCACTATGTGAGGGGCACATTTTCACCAGTACCCCGGGATCGAATAATCGAGAGCCCGCGCCAGGAATCGAACCCGGGACCGCAGAGGCACAGTCAGTCGCAATACCGACTGGACTACGAACTGTTCGTGACCTGTCGCACATCGAGTTCTGACCGTGACTACACTGAAGAATGAAACCAGTTTATGTAAAATTGGCAAAACGATAATGTTATTTACGAATGGAGTCAGCATTTTTCAAAAAAATTATATTTATGTCATAAAACTACTGGAAACAAATTAAAACGATTATCATATACGTACGATTAACATGACGTATCATATGATACGTCGTAGCCCAGTCGGTATTGCGCCAGACTGGCTCGGAGGTCCCGGGCTCGATTCCCGGCGCGGGCTCTCGATTATTCGGACCCGGGGTACTGGTGAAAATGTGTCCCTAAGAACCATGAGGGGTACGTAACGCCTGTAGTGCGGTTGACTACAGTTGATTGGGTAAAAAATAAATAATAGTTTCTCGAACTTTGTGGACTCCAGCTGCCAGCTTTCTTTTTGCTTAAAATATTAACTCTTTACACGGCACCACGACGCTTTTTGGTCTTTGCGCGTTTCGCAACGATAACGTCGGCAGAATCGCTCTTCCGCTTCCCGGGATTGACCAGTTTCTTCACGGACTGCGACCCAACAACAATCGGTGTCTTTTTCTCCGCAGCTCCATCGATTGGGTTATCTCTTGTCTGATCGCTGGCAGAGGTTTTGATTGAATCCGCGATGATCCGGTTCGCTTGACCATGGAATCGGCCTTTGATTTTGTTACCCTTTTTGACTTTATGGGATTTAACTTTATTGGATTTGTTTCCCTGAAATTGAAAAATGGCAGGCTATTCAAGGGAGTGCAGGAGATACTCAACAAGACATCTTTATTCAGAGACGCAATAAAATTTGAAACTTACGCGAGTTTGGGCAACCATGGAGAACACCTTCATGGCCAGTGCTGTCACCTCACTGGTGGAACGTTCACGTTCGAATTTTTTCTATTAAAAAAATGGAATTAAACTGTTGTGTTACCGTAGGACACCAAACATAAATTTCATTCAGTGTAACCAACGTCCACCGGCATCTGTGTTTCCGGATTCTTACCCGAAAGATATTGGGGTCCTTCGGTGGATGTACGAATAGGAGAATCACATCCTCCACATTCTTCTTAACTTCTTCGTCGGGACAATTATCTTGGCGTAGGATCTTCACCATCTTGTTGCGCCAATTGAGAGTGGATTTCAGGCACTTTGGATTCTTCCGACGTTCTGACTGAACATTAAATCAAATTTTATTTTAAATATAAATGATCTGTCGAAGCAAAAAAACGACTGAATTATTGAATAAGTCAGATCAGAGAGTGACCGACACTTTTTTTTAATGCACCACCGATGGGGCGCACCGTTTGAACGTTAACTAATTTAATTGTAATTATTTTCCACAATTCTCTTATCTTAAGATTCCAAAACGAAAATAAATTGGCTTACGTGATAAATCTGCTGGGCTTTATTGTACACAGATAATGCTGACTGTCGCACAGCGGGAGACGTAAATTGAATGTGAGCGAATTTCTTAAATACAAGAGAAAAATAATAATAAATTAGAACAGCTTTGAGAATTACTTAACAGAAATAACAACCTTCTTCAACCAGAAATAAAAAACAACAATTGCAAATTTTTAAACACATATAATGCAGGTTTGTTTCCAACAATTATTCCGTTGTAGCCCAGGCAGTATTGCGACTGACAAACTCGGAGGTCCCGGATTCGATTCCTGGCGCGGGCTCTCGATTATTCGATCCCAGGGCACTAGTGAAAATGTACCCCTAAGCACCATAAAGGGATACAGAAAATCCTGTAGTGCAGTGACTACAATGAAGATAAATAATAATAATAAAAAAGAACAGGTAGGTTTGTTTTTGGAGTTAAAATTTTTGCAGAAAATCGATAATCACCTTAAATAAATGTCGTTTTATGGGCCAACAAAGTATCCGTACAGTCTGCACAATCTTGATTCGGTGCGCTTGCGTCACCTCCAACGCCTCAATTGACTCCAGCAAAATGTTCCTCCATTCAAGGAGACGATCAATAGCCTGTAATTAAAAATATATTATGAAGCACATTTTAATAACGACTAATCTAGTTTTAAGGTTTAACACCGATGGTTGAATTGTTCAATGATAAAAAAAAAATTCTCTACCCTTCTCCATATCTGTATCTGTCTTCTCCGTATCTGGAGTTAAAATTTTGCAGAAAATCGATAATCACCGGAAGAAACTTACAATTAATTAAAAAGATATTCTAAGCTCTGCTTTTCAAAATCACAATTAACTAACTGATCTTCCTTCAACAGCCGACGAAGCAAATGAGATGCGATCGCTCGACTTTCGGTTAAAAATTCAAGGTGGCCACAACAAAAGGCATATCAATTCATATAAATTTTCGGTCTAATTTCTTTAAACAAAATTCTAGTTCTTGTTCGTGAAGCATGATTAATCGAAGCAGGTGTGAAAACGATTGTAACGAACGAGAATATAATTTTACTCACATGTAATTTTTTGGAGGCGGTCGCAAACAAGTCAGCCAGCTGATCTCTAAGTTCAGAATTGTGGCCAAAATGTTTACAGATGAAATCCTACAAAAACCAGAAAATTGGTGCAGTAATAAATAGATTGAATTCTTTGAACTTTTTACAAAATACAAACTTGAACAACAAGCAAAATTTATGCGCATTTAGGAGTGTTTCAGTGAAATTTCTCAACACATGTTGTTTCGAAAACGATTTAAGAATGCAGCCAACTATAACACATAATTACTATTAAAATGGATCTGCTAAACAAAAAAATATATTTCCGTTTTTATTTAAGACAAAAACACTTTTTTGATCATCCCTTGCACAAGTTGTCAAACACAAGAAATCGTAGGGTGCGCTAGTGAAGCTTAAGGTTACACATTTGTTACAGACTCGGATTTCATTCGCGAGCCTAAAAATAACTCTCAGACCCTGAAACCTGGATTGATGACCAGTTGTAACCTACCGAAATCTCCTCCGGATCCTCGGGACAATCATGCTCAATCAGGACTCGGCTGACCAGTTCCATGGCGTAACTATTTGCAATAGTCGTCAATGACAGTCTGCTCAACAAAGTCCGTCTCCATTCAGCCATACGATCGCTGGTCGATTTCTTGCAACGGAACGAAAAATGAAACACTAATGTTGAGACTTGGACGGGGACACGATTAACTAGAACACAAGAGGGCACATTCGATAGGGACAAAATATTTCACTATTACGAAGTTTATTTTATGTTGAGCTAGCAGTAAAGCAGGTAAGACGAAAGCGGAGTTCTAGCTACTAAGAACAATAACAAAAATGAAGTGACTCAATACTCACAGAAACACAGTCGTAGGCTCTTGAAAACACTCGCGCAGCTTGCAGCCTGTCGAAATATGTTCTGACATTCTTTCCGATGAATCGCTACAACACACAAATAAATAATTGAAATTTTGTAAGAACAATCGGTTAGTAGATAGCATAGAGATTGAATTTTCAAATTACTGTACAAGTACTCCATCAGCATTTTAAAATTTTTCAGCGCAGTTATTTTTAGTTGGGGATTTTTAAGTCTCACCGATATTCCTTGCTGGTCAGTTGGGCAAACTTGGCTGGTCACTAATTTGGAAAAGGAGTCCTTAAACTGAGGAATAAGGTCCATCATTTCGGCAGACATCAGCAGTAAATCCCGCCAGCTACCAAACTCAGTTTCCTGTGGCACCGGATCGTGGGATTCTCCAGAGATCGTCGCATCATCTTGACCTTCTTTCCGCCACCAACATAATTCGTGAAGGGCGCGTGCCTCGGCACTAGAACACGACACAAAGATAAATAATATTTGTTATTCATCTCACCTTGTCATACAACGCACCCACCACGAAGGAATTAAAAATCCTGTACCAACTTTACTTGGAGAAGTATGGAATAACTATCAATAAAAAAACCAGACAACATTTCTTCACATTCAAGCAAAACTATATCTGAGAAACAACTATAAGAGCAATGACATCCGTGGCACTCCACAGGAAATAAAAGTGCACTGGATCAAACAATTTGTAATTGTAATTATTTGGAAAGTTGACACATGGCCGCACGACAAGGCCTAGGCACAATACTCACGCGTAGTGATTTCCACAATAGGGGCAAAAGAAAGCCGACAATTTGCGGCTAACACTAATCTGTTGTTCTTCTTTCACCCGCGAACCACTCTGCCCCAACATTTTGTTGGTTTTAAAACAAACTATCCAAAAATTGGTTCCAGAAAAACACGCTTGATCAAGTTTGAGCTAAAGTTCTATGCGATTTGCAAGTATCGATTTAGGGTATCGATTAGTCAGTATTTATCGATCGATAAGACACCACGGAACCCAGTCGAAGTTATTCGAATGGTGGTGCGTTGTAATTCACAGATAATATTAAGCATTCATTGCAAGCGTGTGGCTTATAAGTCGGCGATTATTGAACGCACTCCGTTCCAAACACGTTTGACTTGCTAGTGACGACGGGAAATTTCCCATTTTGATTGAAAAATGGCGGATATTGTTTGTTGACAACGCACCGTTGTGTATATTATGGAAATCATGGCAACGGACGAGAAAATAACTATGCAGAAACGAAAATCGATACCGCAGCCTTATTATTAAGGAACACAGTAATCGATAGGAACAGTGTCTGCGAAATTTCAGTTGGTTACTTCTGTAGAGGTGAGAAATTTTAACGGGACTAGGCCACTTGTTGCTTTGAGGGTACATGCATTTGTTTCCAATAGCTCCGCATCCTCAACCAGCATTAGCTTATAGTGAGCATTGTCTGCTACATTTAACAACTGAACCGAAATTCGGTTGACGTTTTGACCGAAAGGGTGGGTAAAAAAAGTTAAACTGTTCATTTAGTTTCCAAAATACGTGCATGTGAACATTTTTAAACAAATGGATATCAGCTGATCTGTCGTCTATGTTGCCTTCTGATTACCTGGAAGGACAAGTAAGTTATGATTGAGGACGTAAAGCATACACGTAGTTCGATTAATTATCCTCAACGTGAAATATCAATGCATTATATCAATGCATCAATGCTCTGCTAGCATCTTTTTTTGCTCCACAAGCTCCCCAAATATGGCCTTTCTCCTCAAATCCTATCCTGGATTGCAGCCTTTCTCTCCAATCGCCACCAACGTGTAGCCTTAGAAGATTCAATCTCCCTTCAAACCCCTGTTCTCTCTGGTGTCCCCCAAGGCTCTGTCATTGCCCCCCTCCTCTACTCCCTCTACTTTAATGACTCCTGTGATGGTATTACCTCCCACTTCCTCCTTTATGCAGATGACACTACCCTGATCCGCTCCATCTCCTCACTCGAGGACAGTCTTTCTCTCCAATCTGACCTAGACCTGTTCCTTGCTTGGTGTGACACCTGGCTTCTCCGTGTCAACTATAAAAAGACCTT
>JAQGBY010007985.1:0-11158 GCA_034698785.1 Mycogona germanica
CTAGTGGCGAGTTTTAGAGTCATTTCTGTAGTGTTGCCACAATCACTGGCAGAGAATCTGCCAGGATCATGACAGTACCTACGTGTAAAAATGTATGACGGATCACTCGAGGACCTAAATGTTATATGATCCCTGCACTCTATACCGATAACTCTTTGACCTGACCAAATGTAAAATAATCCATTTTAGATTTCTTTTACATGTACAAGGCCACAAGGACTTGGCTTCGCCCGGGATCATTAAAGGGATTTTTATTAAATGACTATCTAATGAACGCAACATAAACACCTGAAAGTTCGGCGTCCAAAATAAATTTCATTTAGCTAAGTTACGCCGTTCGTGAGCAATCAAAGTAAGTGATGGACTGGGTTGTATACCAACTGCGTTGAATAGTATTAAACAAGGCCAAAAGGAAACAAGGCCTCACCCGGTATCATAAAACAGGATCCACCTTTGTGTTTGTGACATCATTAGTCACACCCCCCGTCACGAACCACGTGACCCCATGTTCAAAACTAAGTGCTACATATCACAATGCGCAACGATTGTTCACTATCGGTTGCATAGTTTCATGTGATTACCTCATCTTCATCAAAAATCTAAAGTCGACAGTGTCCACCGACCTATTGTTAATCCTATACTATAAAACTAAGAATCTGATTTTCCTGTCCGGAGACTAACTCTTAAACGGCTCAATAAAATAGCATAACATTTAACATACCCTCAGTAGACCACCACAATTCGCTAGCGACGGAATTTCAGATCTTGATTTTCAATATTACATAATAAAACAATCGTTACCAAATTCTGGATAATCTCCCTTTCGCTTCAAACTTAAAAAATGGCGTCTCCACATCAAAAGCATGACGTCGTCGATTTCACGAGACAACCAAGCAAACCAGATAACAGTTCTAACCAAGCAAACCAGATAACAGTTCCAACCAAGCAAACCAGATAACAGTTCCAACCAAGCACACATACCACCACGGTAATAAACCAAACAACACAAAAGTTTCTGTGCTCTCGAATCACAGCCACAGACAAAAAACCATAAACTTTATTTTATAGTACCGGTATTAGATGAAATCCTCTTGACGTTAATCCCCAAATGACAATTGCAACCTACTGTCACCTGCCAAAAGACCAAAAGAGGAAGCACCAGTTAGTTTCATCACGTCCACCTTTATCCATATACAGGTGTTCCAACTCCTCTTAACCAGGAACAGAACGAGCCGAGCCCAGAAAAAGAGTGCGGCTTCATAGTCATTGTCAATCTTACCAATAAAACAAAAAAGCTCTGCCGAAGAAGGAGGAGGTCGTGGGGGTGGCGGGGGTGGGATGGGGTAACAAGTACATGTACGAAAAAGAAAGAGGTACAAAAACACCAAGAACAGAAAAACAGCAAAAAAACCCCAAAACAAGACATTGTATCGCGGAAAAATTAATGATGCAATTTGTACACGTTATTAATCCGCAAAGGCGATAACACGTCACGCAACCACAATACAGATTGCTTATCGCCGGATTGCAAACAAAAGTCTACCCCACCCGAATATAAACGTTTTGTTTGGTTTCTTTGAGGGATGCGGTCATAATTAATCATCTATGAGACCACGACATCCAACTATATAGGTTATTGTCGGCGCCAACCTGACCGTTCGGCATTGGCTTTTGGCACTGCTTGTGCTTGAAGAACCAAAAATCCATTCCAAGGACTAGAGAGGAATAAACAACAAACGGCTAATGACGCTTAAATATCAGAGGTTAATCTGATGATAAACCTACTCGAACGAGTCAACAGAAACGAGCGGTTAACGTACCATTGGTACTTTTCCGAACGTCACTGATGACGTCTTCGGCAATGTCTTTGACAATAAATAAAACGGGTTGGCAACACGGCCTCAAGTTTCAGACATGTCAACATTTTAAATTTCTTATTGGTTTTATGGGAATTTGTGCAAGTGCATGTACTTCATTCAGCTCCACTCAGTTTATTTATGTCAATGATTCATCGTGTTCGATTTGCGACGAGTTGAAGCGACTGCTCGGCAGATGGCGTTGGCGATTATGTGTTCGCATATGAGCGTAGATTACAATTGACATTGTATCGCTTAAATGCGCTGCTTCAGCGCTAGAGAGAGAGCTAAATGGCGTTGGTTAAGTGTCGCTTATAATGACTGAGTGAGGGGTTTAGTGTTGCACTTCCGCTGCAAAGTCTTCGAACATGTACCCATCCTGAAAGACGCTGACACGTCAAAATGGTAGATTAACAACGCCATCTAATGGCAATGAGAGATGCTCACGTACATGCCAAGAGCGCAGCAGGCGAACTAACGTTCTCTCACACACTTTCCATGTAATTTCACGCATGGTCAATAAGGCAAACAGATGATCATGTACGAGCACGTTAGGTACATACAGCTAATGTACATCTACCTGTACAGTTGAGTGCAGCTCCACTATTTTTGAAAACATTTTTTGCTAATACAAGAAATCTCTTTGCGTAAGAAATGTGAGTGAAGATCCGAGGCGCTTAAGCGAATATTTGCACATTCGTAAATAAAAAACCTAATCGCGCTGTTTAAGCTCATTGCCTGCTTGCAATATTAATCGTTTCCAAGAACATTTCCAAGAAAAGTTTGGACGGACTAAAACGTTCAAAGAAAAGGTGATCCATCAACGACAAGAAATTTAGAAGATACCAAACTTTGTTTAAACAACTACCTTATATGTTGTAGTCGTGCAGTAAGTGGCGAGGCGAGATTCAAGACAGAGAGGTACAACATGTACAGCACACCTCCGAACATGTACTTTATAGAGCAACTTAGGCAGTAAATTAAGGAAGATAATACTGTACTGTACAGGTGAATGTTTTAAATTCATGCTCAAATTGGGGCGAGGGGAGGGTCACGTCAAGCCCACAAACGTCAAGTGTGATAAGCGCCAAATAGGAGAGACCTGGGACGTCAAATCTATGAAGAGACACAGATGAGAAAATTCAATGTTAAAAAACGAAAAAATACGTGTAACGTTAAAGATAAGAAGCGTCAACTTTGGAAATGTTACATTTTTGAACTGTCACTGATGGAAAACGTAAATGGCGGGAAACTGACAATCTTGTCAAACACCAAAGACGAGAAGTGTCACGTCACAAACGAGAATAGGCACAGACAGAAAAAATCAATGTGAAAACGAGTTAAAAGTCGAACGGCTACAGGGGTGTCCATTTATGAAGTTTCTTATGATTGACGATTCTCATCATTGACGAATCTCATCATTGACGATTCTCATCATTGACGAATCCCATCATTGAGGATTTTCATCATTGACGAATCTCATCATTGACGATTCTCATCTTTGGTGTTTTCCAACAGTGACACTTGCTAATTTTTAACATTTTTTATTAGTGACTGATCTCATCTTTGAAGTAACTTGCAGTTGTCGATTCTTGAAGTTGACGTTTATCACAAGTGACGCTTCCCTTAGTTAATTTTCTTGTGGGTGACAATGACCCAAATTTGGGTTATATACGATGATGGGACAAACTTGATAAAAGGGCAGCAACGTACCTTGACGTTGACTTATCTGCATAGCTTTGAGTTGGCTGTGATTGCCAACATACAGGGGCGGCACAAATTCAAACGTACAGAATGACTTCAATGTAAAATAGTTCTTGGAGCCTTCTGCTTGATGGTGTCTCGGATAATCAGTTGTTCTTTACAGTTTATTGGATCTATTTGACTATCGCCTATCGATACAAAGCGTTTCCGGCGGTGCATTGGAATCCGTCAAAGACAAATGACGAAAGGTGCGCCACCTATTGAAAAAGTGTAGCGGCCATACAGTCGGCACTCGGCTTTCAGATGTATTAAAACGTCCCACATTTTCGCATCATGAAACCGCTTGTAACACCCCCAATCATTTTGTTAACCTCTTCTGTGGAAATTTACCGAACCATTAACGTATTTACCGAGCCATTATGAACCGCAGTCAATGGCGGGGAGCGAGAGATGCTGATTGGAAGGAAATGGAAACCAATTCTACAAATAAGCTAAGCTCAGGAAAAATCAACATCAGCGATGGTGACAGGACTAATGAGTTATGCCCAATTGTGCGGGTTTCCAAAACTGATTGTTTTGTTGATTAGAAAAACACCCGGATCCATTAATTGTACAGAATAAATCCATTACAGTTTCGCGAGATTAAATCTTGACGAGCTCTCGTGGAAAAACCAATGATGCAAATTTGCGAATCGTGTAATCCGCGACTTCCTGATAAACACATGGTCGTGATACGATAATCAGCGTACCGGGATTTAAAAAGTATTAAATTAATTTGTCAAATATCGATTCGGCTTTAAGGGATTTACGGGGCAGCTGTTTAATTATTGATTGTTATTTTTACGAGCCCAACATCATTTGACATTATTCTCTTGAGCTGCCTTTTTCAATTAATATAAATCGGTCGACACTTAATGTTCAATTTATTAACTAGATTTTGGCACGCCTACTGGCATTATTAACTTTGGATATAATCTGTATCATGCAAATCGGGGGCTGTCCTTTAGCTGTTTAATCGCAAACACCAGGTGGCGCGCCAAGCTTCAGTAGAGTCGCATCAGTGTAAGCGGGGCAATGCACTGAATGCGCACTTTTAAACTCAAAATTAAGATGCTTGTGTCGATAGAATTAAAAAATGAAAAATGTTTTGTTCTGTTAACCGAAATAACTTTTTAATGTGTAGCTTCAATAATTCTTGGATTCTGAATTAAGTTGCATGAAATAAAAGCCGTAAGTAAACATAGCCCCCGAACGACAATTTTCTCTCATAGGATCACAATGGAAACAGACGTTCGGGAAAAATTCGCAGAGCAGCTTTAACTTCTCCAAAAATTGTCGGACCAATTTGACTGTGTAGAGAAAAGATCAATTTACATTAAAATATTAATTATTTTATCAAAGTTGGTTGTACTCAGATATCTATAGCGCCAAAAATAGATTCCTAAATATTTCTTTATAAGAGCTGACGTGTTTCTTTTTTTCTCTAACCAGATCTGGTGAATATATACTCGGTATATATAAATATAACATTTTTCAAATTTCAAAGTTTTTCAATTCATTTGCCATTTTAATATATTATAACAGTTCAAGAGAAAATATTGTTTTAATTCTCAACTAATTTGTGTTTTCAATTGTCAAAGGTTTGATACGTTGTTAAATAAATGACCCTCACAAATCCTAACCGATGAGAGGGTCCAGGAAACTTCGCATCTGAAGAACTTTTAACTTGAAATGTAAAATTGTCTAAATAAAATTCAGATGTTGAAAAAAAAAATGTATCCTAATGGCACGGAAAATCTTCATTTCGTCAGGTGACGATTTCGCCGCAAAAAGACACACTGTCCATTGGAAACGGGTTAACTTGAACAGCATATTGACGTCATCATTGACCGGATCTGAAACTACGAATTGAAAAAATGGCTGCCGTAAGTGTGATTAATACGCTAGTCAGTTCGAGCCAACCGATCTACGTCATCTGCAATAGACTAATTAATTCTCTGAGGCGTCACCTCAGAGCGTCAACCAATAACTGTCGCGCGCAGAGGCCATAGTTTTGGTACCGCCCCATTCGCTATTTGTTGACTTCTGTGATAATATGTAGCTAATGACCACCAGCATCTCTGCGGTCGTCGGCAAATGCAATTGTCCGATCTTCGGACGATCGTCTCTCGTCGCCACCAAATTCTATTTTTTTCTTCGCTCGCCATCGTGTGTGGCCGAAACACAAGCGGTCATCGAGGATCAAGGGGTTGACCGACGCGAACGCCCAAAGCTAATATTGACCGAAGGCTGGCGCGCGGGCCAAAGTCGTAGCACGACTCTACCGGCGACATACATAAAACGACAACAACTAATATTAAGGTAATAATAACACCAACGACGATAATAAAGGCGCTAAGTTATTGCCAGTTGGCCGGACGGTGTGTTCGGTAGTCGGCGGTTTGAGGGGGAGGGGAGGGGTGAGGGGGACACCTATTTCGACCACCCGGCTGCTGCAGTGGACGTCCTTCGGAGAGAGAGGTAAGGCAGACACTCGGACAAACGCCCAGGGCGTGCACGGATCTTTATTAAGATACTCAGGTAAGATTACGATAGCAACCAAATACCATCCAAAGTTATGGACGTACTTCCTTTACGACTAAATTATACTTATCTGGATTCCATCAATCACCAATTTGGTTTCCAATTGTTAATTAGAAAATGTAAAAAAAACAATCACTAAAGAAAGAGACTTTGATTTTTTTTCATGTCCGGAGACTAACTCACGAACGGCTCAATGAAATTGCATAAAAATTAACATAAAGTTAGTAGACCATCATAATTCGCTAGCGACGGAATATCAGATCTCGATTTTCAATATTTTATATTAAAATAACCTTTATCAAATTCTAAATAATCTCCCTTTCGCTTCAAACTTAAAAAATGGCGTCTCCACATCAAAAACATGACGTCGTCAATTTAACAAAACAACCAAGTAAACCAGATAAGTGTTCCAATCAAGTAAACCAGATAACTGTTTCAATCAAGCACATAATATTTTCATTATAAAAATAAAATAAAATAACAATATTAAAAAACATAAAATAATCAATTGGATATTTTTAAAATTTTTCCTTTTCAATTTAACATAACAATTGTTAAACGATGGAAAATTGTACAAGTGTCGAGTTCTCGAGAGGATTATCGTTAAATTAAATTAAACTGTTATTTTACTTTATACGTTTATCGTGTGTTATCGTGTAAACTTAAATTAGCCTGCAAATTTAAACAATTAATTTAAATTGGTGGTTACTGCAAACCCAGGCAAAGTCGGGCACCCTTCTTGTTAGAAATACAATATACCTGAGCAAATATTTCCTTAAATTTAACACCAAATTCTACAACGAATGTGATAACCACGTGGCACTCGTTTCTAACACAGAGGGAAACGGTGGACGTCGTTGGACTAGTGGTGGCCATCCTCCTGGAGAAGGTCTCAATCTTGAGTCCGAAACATTCACACGAGCCCACTGCCCCCTTAGCGACAATGATATACTCGATAGGAGTCACGTGTTCGTTGGAATAAGACATATTTTTACGGATACCGGAGGAAGGAGGAGGAAAAAAGGAGCCACGAAATGTGTGCGACACGGTTCCAAAACTCATTGCACCAATTAGCGTTGACGACGCAACATGACCATTGAAACATCAAAACAAAGACAGCGATGCAGGAAATTGCAATTTGCGCCTGGCCGAATATGTGCGGGAGATTGGAGATTTTGGGAAAGAGGAAGGGGAGGAGGAGATGGGGCCTTTGGGGAGAGGAGAGTATTGGGGATCGCAAAGAGATGTGAGTGGTAGAGAGCTAGAAGATTCGAACAACGCGGTTACCGAGGAATGTTCAGAGCAAAATAACAAGGAATTTAGAGATTTAAGGATGACAAATCTGGTTTAACCTCCTTAACAAGAAGAAAACTAAAATCTCCAATAAAATTGGAACATAGTAGAGTGATGTCTGATAGTGAAGACACTTTTAATCCATCAGTTACAGGGCAAATAAAAACACACGAGCTTTCGAGCTCCTTAACAAGCATTTTATTAAACAAGAAAGTTCTAATTCAGCTGGAGCCGGGATTCGAACCTCCGAATCTTACAGTTTGCACGATAAGAAAAAATCTGATGAAACTGCTCGTGGACTCGGTGGACTTCAGTAAAATCGACAATAACTCTTTCCAACCATTTCACAAATTACTTTTGTTTTTAGTTTTCCTACCAGGATGAAAATCACATTCGATTTGTGTTTTTTTCTTTGTTTAATGAATGAAAAGTTCAGATTACATCCTTATCAATTCAAATCAAGTTTGAGATTCGCTGTAATAAATCGTTGATTATGTCCAAGTCACTTTAATTGGGTTCTCGAGTTGTAACCCACCCTGACCTCTATAATCTAACCAAAATATTATTTTGCCACACGATTTTTCCGGTCACCTGCCAAAAGCCAAACACATTCTACAATACAAATTATTTCGTTAGACGATAAATGTAACAGGTCAATTTGTTGGTGTTGAGCGAAGCTAGTCGAACAAGGAGACCGACTGCGTTGGCAGCACATTGGACGCCTCGGGCAATAAAACGACGAGATAAAAGTGAGAGAGAGAGAGAGAAGCTAAACATGACCATCAACCATCATCATCATCGTTGTCGTCATCACACGTACGTACAGTCTACACACCGCATGCTCATCTTCTTGTTCTTGGGCACATCAGCCTATATGAGGAACCGAGGAAAAATAATAATAGGCAGAGTTATGACTATATCTGTGCTTGATATTTATTGGAGCCCTCTGGTGGCCATCGACCAATATCGATCAATAAGCGTTCACTTAATTTCATTCAATCAGTTTTTGCAGCAGGTTGACATTGTTGCCGGGAACCCCCGAACCCCCGTTCCTGGCGACAATGTCAACCTGCCGTCATCTTTCAATTAATGCGCGCCACCTATCGGCAAAACACAGTTCCTTATTCAGTAATCAGCATCAAAACTGGAATTAATTTATCCGTCATCCATTCTGACGAAAAGTGTGAGATTGGGTAAAGACAATCAGGGCTCGAATCCCGGTTCTGGTGACGAATACTTATAAAATTAAATACCATTGACAAATGCGCCCTATCGGCGGTGCGGACACATCTTGAAAGATTTCGAACGAAATTCTGAACCGGATGTCTTAAGAGGACACATTTGAAGTACACAAACACATGACTTGCATTCGCGCTGCTGCAAGTGCGTATATATACAGTATTGCACATGTAGTTATGCATATACACAGTGACGTAGACTGCACTCGGTTGCCAGGTGACGTCATCATCGAGGGAACTAATTAATGAGCGGACCGAAATGAACTGGATACGCGTTGATAAAACACGCCCACCGCAAAACCGTTCATGATGTGAAATGCTAAACAATGTAAAACTTTTTCGCCCCTAGGAACGAAGATAAATTTGTACCTGGTGTTTTTCAAATGAGGGGATAAGGAATGAGAGATGAACGAACGTGCATAATTTTTAAAGATTTTTTAACAAACGGTACTCTGGAGCGCCGAAAAAATAATCATTCTTTCATGCACAGAGGGAATAGCTCAAACGTGATGTGTGTTTTTTTAACCATACTCTTGTAGGGTTGCTTACGTAATAAATGCGGGGAATATTATTTAATGAACCGCTAACCTATCACGATGAACGATTAAGGTCGTTTAGAAAAGCCGTTTAGAAAAGGTTTTGCATTCAATTGGGTTAATTGGCCATGCAAGGCGGCATTTATCGCTTCTGATAACGAGTTTTCTTTTTCATGTCGTAACGCTTATGGAATCGATCTTTTATACGGAATCAGTCGTGTGGAGCATAACCGATTCCTAAATACATTGATGTAAAAATATTGAAAAATGTCGGAGCGGAATAAACAATATCTATCTGATAAAGAAAGTACGCTTTCCAGCTTCACACGAATATTAGGGTATGGATGGAGGGTAAGCGTCAATCATAAGAAACGTCAACCAAACCTCAGTGACTGGAAGCAACAGATATGCAAAGGATGGAAAGCATCAAGCACAAAAATAACTATAGAGCCATTGCTGCTTTTCGTCTTTGACGCTTCTTGCAATTGACGTTCTTTCTGTGTTTCATTTTGTTTATGGCGCTTCCGGTTTTTGACGTTTTACAAGCTTGCAAATCTTGGGAATCATCAAACACAAAAATAACTATATTGCCATTGCTATTTTTCGTCTTTGACGCTTCTTGCAATTGACGTTCTTTCTGTGCTTCATTTTGTTGATGGCGCTTCCGGTTTTTGACGTTGTAACAGCTTGCAAATCGTGTAGCAATTGCAGAAAGATTGCAACCTGTCACTGATAGAAAACGTCAGTGGCAGGACACGACAAACTTTTGATTGTCTGAAAAAAAGACAAGAAAAGTATGGGGGGGAAGGGAGGAATGAGAAAGATGCATTGTTGCTTTCTCATCTTTGAAGCGTCTCGTAAATTACATTGTGTTGGTGGCGTTTCTCGTAAGTGATATTTTAAGAAAGTGACATTTCTTGAAAGTGACGTTTCCAAAGGTTGTTGGCTCCTGTCACAGATGTTTTTCAGTAGCGACTGTGCTCCGATTTGACGTTTCTGACGGTTGGTATTATTGGCGCTTACTATTCATGACGCTTTTCATCTTAGGTATTTCTTAGCATTGATGTTCGCTTCTTAACATTTAGCGCTCCAAGTCCTTATATTTGACGTCTGTTGTGCGTGACGTGACCCTTTTACCAGTTAAGAGACAAGTCTCAGGAGGATTTGCCAGGAGGATCGAACTTGCCATGCTTTTAATCTATCGAACAGTAGCTGCTTCTACAGTGTTGTCCATCGGTAGAAATTACCAGGCACCTTCAAGAGCCACACCATTTTGAGAGTCATTCGTGAACGAATGTGACCCCGAAACAAGACAACTTGACAAGGCGCCCGCGAAAAGCGAAAATCGTACGTGTGTTCGAACAAATAGATTGGTGACTTGCACAACACAACGTACATGTACAGTCGACTTCGCCACCACTTTATCGCGGCACCCAAATAAACGACAACATGACACGGGAGTGGTCGAAACTGCTTGTCCTGAACGTTGTATTGACGCGAAACCTCATTAGGGTGCAATATAGGTTCCGACTACGCAGGTCTGAGACTCGGATTTGAGTGTATGTGGCTTCGATTGACGTTTGACACAAATGAGCAAATGATGTTACAACGATCTCGAATTTCGGATCAAACGAGATTTAAAAAATCGAGTTTCCTCGGTCTTATGTCATACACCTCTATGCTCTTGTGACACCACCTTATTTCACCAAACCAAGATAAAAACTAGTTGATTGTGTGTGTTTTGACACAGCCGCAAGTTTTAGACGTGTCAACAATTTTTACATTTCTCGGTGATTTTATGGGAATTCGTGTTATTACATGTACATAGACTTCTGCGCCACTCAGTCTATTTATGTCCATGATTCAGCGGATTCGATTTGCGACGAGTTGAAGCGACTGCTCGGCAGATGGCGTTGGCGATGGATTAGATATTCGCATATGGTCGTAG
>JAQGBY010007986.1:0-11156 GCA_034698785.1 Mycogona germanica
TAGTCGGAATGTTTCTCATAAATAGTTACGAACAGCGAAACGGCGAAAATGAAATTTCGACTATCCGGATGTAGCGCCGCAAATTTCTAGTTGAACGCAACTTATTTCAAGTCTCGATGTTGTGTTTCTATTGCGAAGTCATTCCGATTCACTAGTTTCATGGAGTAAAATCCAACATCGTCCCTATCCCTTCTATATTTTAGTAATATCTTTTTTTAAGTTTATTATTTTAAAAAATTGGTTATTTTACATCTTTATATTTCTCACACTTGATGTTCCCAGGCGAGCTCGGGCACTTTGGTTAGTACAGAGTGTACAGATATTCATATTCTGATATTTTTAGGAGTTCATTAAGGTGTATTTTTATAAAAGTATAAAATTATTGTTCATTCAGTTCGATCACGTGTAAAAATCAGTAAATTAATCTTATTCCTTATAGTCTAGAGTGACTTGTAAGAATTCAAGTTTGCAAAAATAATGTGTTTAGCGAATCTCTTCAGTTACATTTTTTAATCGAAACTACTAATTGTGCACCTCTTTAAAAATCTAAATCGTGTTGAATTTATGTTAAATTCAGTATTCCGTTAAGCAAAATGAAATGAGACATTCTAATTGGAGTATCTTTTTCTAAACTTTATAATTCAGAATTAATATAGTGGTCTGTCCAGCTTTTTTAAGTGTAATTGTTGAAATAATTTGTTTGGAATTTTGGATTGTATCCATTTCTTCATTTGTGGAAGGTTATTTTCCTTAACATTTATATTTTTTTAATCTTTCACAATTGCAGAATCGCTACTCCAATGTTTATCGAGTTCGCCGCTCCGTTTTTTGATCCAGCACTGCCCTGGGTATGGTTTCCCGACGAATCTTCGGCGAGAAGAAAAATCTTCGGCGCTCTGTGATTGGCTGATTTGGTGACGTTTCGCAACTTCGAAAACAAAACGTCACCAAATCAGCCAATCACATGGCGCCGAAGATTCTTCTTGGCACTGAAGATTCGTCGGGAAACGACACCCTGGTTCCCAATATGCTCTTGTCGTTGGCGTTTCCAGTCTATTCAGAACGTGGTACTGCAGTGTCACGGCCTTCCTCTGTCGAGGGTGTCGGTCCACATCCGGGAACGCGCCCGTCTCCGAGCCGACCAAAACGCGATGCTGGCGAGTCCAACCCAATATCATGGGGTTTCTTTCTCATCGGAGGCTGCGAATGAGTTCTCAACCTTGAATCAGTTTGCGAAATAAAGTACGCTACCGAACGTCCACGCCATAAACGTCACGTCTACGTCTGCAAGCACGAACGTGACGAAAATCGATCTCTGAAGAATCGACAACGCATTAAAATGGACCACCATGACGTTAGTCAGACCATTGTGCCGAATAAGATTCAATAGAAAGCTAATGAATTTTTATTTCATAATGCATAGATCATAATGAGTGTATTGGTGTGTGGTTTTTGCATTTTTGTTATTCATAATATAAGTTTAAGTGGCGAATTTTTGTTGGCCTACGTAGACCAATAACAATTTTTGAGAAAACAAAAAACTTAGAAAGTAAATAGACATGATAGCGAACTCGCCTTATTGTGGCTTGACTCGAAAAGCAAGCTTTATTTGAGTTTGCATGTGTCCAGTTTGTGCTTTAAACGCGATGTACATACTTCGATATGAATATGTGATTTTGGAAGAAAAAAAATCAAATTGATCACACACTTTCCACACCTTCCATGTTTAATTTACTTTTTTGTTTCGTGATCATATTTGAAAATTGGCGTCGAAAACCTGTGGTTCATCGTAGCCTCAAATGGCTCCATCTGTTGGCAGCATCGCAAAACATTCGTCTCGCAGCTAGATCAGCGCAGGTCAAACTGTAGCTCGCATTGTCCCATCAAAGTGAGGTTCCATTTTTGCATTTTGAAAGAGCCATGTGATATTTTTTAAATACATGACTAGATGTAAGATTGGTTCAATTTAAATTGGCATTTATGCTCACTGAAATTATCCTTTTTTCAAATCTCCTTTTTATTTGAATGACCATTATTATATTTTATGAAGGACTGACGAAAAATTCGTTTTAAATGTTCTGTTTAGCTTAAATGGTATGTAGTGCATTTAGTTATAAAAGCCCGTACTAATGAAATGTGAATGGAAAACTTACACAACCTTTTTTGCAATATTTGGAATTATTATCGATTTCCGCTTTTATTGTTCCAAATTGGTTTACAGATTTCACTGAACACCACAATTAAGGAAATTTTATATTTCCTGTTAGCGCCAAAACTTCGACTTTGTTGATGATCTCAGCGGAAACATTGTGTTGTTAGACTGAAAATATAAAATAATACACGATGGCAAAAAAATTGAAACCAAACTTTGCAATAATTTATATCTGTACGTGAATGCTGTACATACGAATGTTTCAAATTAGCATTCCATTTGTGAGTAATATTTTGAATTAAACACGCCAGTTTTGGCCAATCATGAGAATGGCTCAATCGGCTGCTTGAATTTTTTTAGATTCGGAACAGAAAGCAAATTTTCCGTGTGAAATCAATAATTAAACAAATGGTACCTACCTTAGCAATTGCAATAGTAAAATAGGAAGGGACCTCCTCTTGTTGTGCAAGGGCTGTTGGGAGTTGGTGATTGAATGCAGCTGCATTCAAATAAAATAAATACATGCACATACTGTTATTGCTGGCAAATTAAATATAATATTTCTTTAAACAGTATTTGAAACTATTTGTTTTGAATCGTTTGGGTAAAACAACTCTGTAATGCACAAAAAGTTCACTACAAATTCAAAAGCCTCACTTTGCATTAGTTAGTAAGCACAAAGCACAAAACTGAAATTTTTAAATACAATATTTGTGTAAGATGAAATGTGAGCGGTAATTCGAAAACTTTCTTAAACAACTTTTAGATTATAGCAAATTAAATCAGCTTAAAACTGCATTTTAAAAATTTTATCAAAATCTAGTGATTGATTGACATCGAATAAGTTTTAATTTTATGCACTTGAAGCGTCAGCAATTAAAAAATTCAGGAAACATTAGAAGAAGGGGGGGGGGGGGTTAAGCCGACTCAGGGGTCGGCCAACTTCAGAAGCTGGAGGTCAAACAATCTCCCACAAATTGGACCCTGAATCATTAAGATAATTTCGTTCATCCAAAAAGATCAAATGTTTTGAAAATGATTTGTTAATTAAAGTGAATGGTGCTACAGTAGCATTGATGACGCAAAAGCGAAATACTATACATAACTTTGGTAATAAAAGTTATGTGTTATGCAATAAAAAGTAAATTTTTTCAAGGTGCAAATTTTCAGTGTTATGCTGGCCTTAATGAAACTAAATGTAAGAATTTGGTAGCAATTGACAATGTTTCACATACAAAGGAATAATGCCTCCTGCACTGCAGCATTGAATTGGGCTAAGGCAACCAAAAAGTCTGCAATTGCATTGACCCTCCTACAAGAAAGTAATAAAATAGATATTCGGAATTGAACAACATTGAAATGTCTGTAGAATTATGTAAACGTAATTTAATACTCTATATATAACAATAAAATAAGTGAATCTCTGAATAGGGAAACAGAAAAGGGGTGACGAGGTCGATGATATAAAAATAAGTAAACAATAGATTACTTATTTCAACATTTAAATCGGCGAGCTTCCAGTTGAATAAAAAAATGAGCAACTTGTATTAAAATTTGCATTTCCATTAGTTAAGTGCATTGTACAAGAAATCCATTCATGTAAAAACATCATCGTATACTTAACTTTTTCTTATTTTTATATCATCGACCTCTTCACCGCTTTTCTGTTTTCTCGTCCAGAAATTCACTTATTTTTATTATTATTCCACCGGTAAATTCTTATTCATTAGTAATTTATTATAAAAATAGGGAAAGTTGCGAAATTAAATAACATTGAAAAATGTTTCATCTCACTCTTTCCCTTTAAATCATTGCATAAATTACTTTTGAACAGTGTACTATTATAGTTATTATTAAATCTGCGCATTATAGAAGTAATTAGACTTTTGTCACAAAAGAACTCAAAAATAGTTTAGGTCAAGCAGATTACAATTTATAGTGACCGTTTACTTTGAATGTAAAAATATACAAATATATTCAAATAGAGGCGAGAACGCCGGTAGTAGTAAATACAAAGCAGGAGTGATTGAAGCACTGTAATCAATGTGACGGATTGTGAAACTGCGAATCAAAATCACATAGTTCGGAAGTAAATCACATTTACGATCTTATCGCCATCACATTGATTGCAGTCCTTCAAAACCACTCCTGCTTGGTCAACTTTGTTTTAGTTCAATATTGTATAATTTGCAAAAATAATTTGAAAAAAATGGTATAAATGTAAATGTAATGAAAATATTAAATTTAAGCTTTCTCTTATTTCTTTTGATATGACAATCTAATTCCGATATTACCTTAACCACGGCGAACATGGTCAGCACTACAAGCAGTACAGCGAATGTAGCTCTCATTTTCCAAGTTACTTCGGCAATCTGATCAACGATAAACGAATTCTAGATTAAATCGAGAACTTTCTTCGAGGAATAATGAGTGCAGGTAGATATTTCTCGCAGTTTTTATACTATATTCTGTTTGTCTACATTATAAAAACGTAGTTCCGGCGAAGCGCTATTCCTCGAACGCGCTCTTGGTTTTAGGCGGTTGGTTTTGAGGATTGCGTGAACAGCTTTCGCGTGAATTCTGCTAACACCTGTAAAATACGATAGTCATTAATTATTTATTTCGACGATGCCGTGGTTGATGATTGACATATGGTTTGTTGAAATGACAATCGATTGTCATCATACAGTTATGATTTCGAAAAGATAGACGCCACATTAGGGCGACCGAATTTCTCAGGAATCTATCACGAAGCAATTTTTTTCCGAACAAAAGTTTACATACAGGAGCTAGTAAAATATACTCTTTTAAAATGGCGTTATTCTCATTTATGCTAAGATGAAATGGTGATTAAAAACAAAATCCAGTTTGATAAATAGTGTTTCGTTCAATTTTGTCAAAAGTGATCAAATGATAATGGTGATCAAAAAGTGATTATGGAAGTACCAAATTTGCAAAGTGATAAACTTTCAGGAATATTCGCTCAAATGCAATCTAATTTAAAGGAATTAGGTTGATTAGACATATGCGTTCTAACAGAGAAAGAAGCTGTTTCAAAATAAAGATACCAAATCGGCGAGCACGCCATTTTTAAAAACACTAGCTGACCCGGGTCACGCCTTGATGTGGCTTCCGGTTAAATGGCTCGGTCACACTACCTCGTGCACACAATTTTCCCTTTTTCCCGGGAATTTGTTTGCCCGCTCGGTCACACTACCTCATGCACACAGCCCGCACGATCACACTACCTCGTACGTAGTTCAGTAGACGTCCGCTAGTGGCAGGCTAAAATTAATCATCTCGAAAATCCCGAAAAACAAATATATCCGGGTAATTTTTTCCATTTTTGTTTCCGTACCAATGTCACCGGGACAATGACCAATGTTTAAAAAAAAATCATCGAAATCGGTCCAATAGTTTTCGAGTCTATAAAGGATACACACACATACACACATATACACATACTTTCATTTATATATATATATATATATATATAAGGTGTTATCGACGCGTCTTTATCGATTATATAAAAATAATCGATACATTTGATTGTTTTAGATAGAAATCAGCTAAATTCTGAATTACGGTGTTCGTAATTTAATAAAACAGCGCTAACTCGAAACATCTGTTTTAAACAAATTGCGTTTTATGTTTTGGCAATTACGTTTAACAATTTGCTATACAAATGGGAATAGACGCATACTTCAAAATTACGCATCTTCTTATATTATAAAACAAGACCTCGTGTTTTTCTGTTCGGAGACTATCTCCCGAACCTCTTAATGAAATTGAATAAAATGTTGCCTCTTGAAAGTGCATCACCATAGTTCGCTAGCTATCTATTTTCATGTCTCGATTTTGAATATTTCACAATAAAATAACCGTTCACAAAATTCTACTAATCTCATATTCGCCTCAAAATCAAAATATGGCGTATCCACATCAAATCCATGACGTTGTTGATTTCACGTGACACCAAAGCACACCAGATTACAGTTCCAACCACATCTACTATTTACCGAAATAATATTTTAAATTCAAAATTAAATAAAGTTATTAAAAAACAAAATTAATCAAATCGATATTTTTAATAACGATAATTTTTCGATTTGATATCTCAATTCGTTTAGAAATCCTAATTTTTTAAATATAAAAATAACATGTTGAGGCACCCACCACTGCATGACGTTGTTATAGCACGTGATAATTCAAATTTTTCACGCGATAACATCAAAAATGAAAGAATATCAAGAAACGCAAGATTTAACTGGAAGATAAGGCAACAAATCAGAGGCAAATGTTTAATATTATCATTTAACCCGGCACGGGATCTCTAAAATTTTGATCCCGGGGTACTAGGACGTGTCACTCGCAAACTGCCTAAGCACCATGAGGGGTACAAAAAATCCTGTAGTGCAGTGACTACAGTAATTTTTAAAAAAATGTCTGAGGCGATCAGTTTGATACATTTAAATGTTTCTGGATTTCAGCGAATCGATTGGATCCATGTGCAAATGGCCTTGTCTCCTGTTGAGTCACGCCATATGCGCACACATATATATATTCGCATATATTACACACATGTCACGGATTATATTGACACAGTCTTCATAAACAATGGAGTGTTCCAACTATCGCTGACAGTTTTTGGCACCTCAAACAGAAATGCGTGATCCATAAAGCGCTTATTCCTACTAACTGGTCGCACGACATTTCTTTGGAAACTCCATATGTGTGTATAGCGACGTTCCATATCATTAATTATAGGTCTCATAGGTAGTCACATGCACTGGTGAGGAATCATGACCCCATAGGTCGAAATGTTT
Organism: Mycogona germanica; assembly: GCA_034698785.1. NCBI lineage: Eukaryota > Metazoa > Arthropoda > Diplopoda > Chordeumatida > Chordeumatidae > Mycogona > Mycogona germanica. The sequence continues at coordinate 6,979 of JAQGBY010007986.1, forward strand.
TCAAGATATGTAATAAATGATTACAAATTTAAAGTTGGTAAAGAAGCAGTTAATCCACGAGCAGGAATTCCGTAGGTCCATTTTTCGGTGAATCATGTGAGAGGAAAAACACATAAAAACCCTCATATTCAGATATTTTCTGTGATCCTCCGTGAAGCCGTACAAATGAATAGAGGTTGACCGGTAAACCGGTCTGACTGCACTCGTGCTTCGGGCCGGCCTTGACAGCTGGGACAGGTGTGTTACACCCATAAAGAAACCGTTAAAGATTAAAAAGCTCGCGCCGGACGCTGGAAATACGAGTAAATGGAACAAACCTGCTTTCGTAGCAGTCATTGACCAGTAGAACAGTTCCCGAGAATAGCTAGCCGAATTTTCTGATCCGCTCATACACTGGTCTTCATCAACTGCCAAATCCCCACCCATGACTCCTTCATGGCCTGTTTGGACTAAAGAAGTACTCAGTTGTCGAGTTAGTCGATTTAAGCTTATCATAATTTATTTTTTAATTTTTCAAATTCATCGTGTACAGGCTGCCATATTATTGCCGCAGTTTTACAAAAATCACACGGACTTTATTCGCACTTAAACATGAAGTTGATTTATCAAAACTTAGAGGGTGGACAATAAAAAAGGGACCCGATTCAAATTTAAAATTTGACATAGGAAACGTTTGTCAAATGAAATGAAATTTTACATGCATGTTGACAATAGCGCTTTTATTTTGATTATTGAAAGAAAACACTGAAAAGTTTCGATTCATTTAATATTGCAAAGACTTAAAATACGTATATGCCGGTATTACTCATATTTCATTTTCTTAGTTCCATCCCTGTACTGGAATGGACTAGAAATTTCAAATTGTTTTCGCTTCTTGGTCTCGCATAGCCAACCAAAAACGGAAGACCAAAAAGTCTACCAGTAAAGTTATTATGAGCCGCAAGTTCTACGACTTCAACCATGTTCTTCGTGAGACACTCGGTTCGAACGAGCAAATTTTCGTTGAAATATTTGAACCTATTTCATTAAGTGATTCCGATTCCGGGATCGCCAAGAAATGAGGACAGACAAAATACTGTTCAAACTGACCTTTCAACTTACGTGTGCATGTAGTTGCGCCAGTTGCAATAACTCAAGAGGTAGACGTGGTGGTCTCATGAGGTAATTTTGCCTGAGCAGAAGAAAAAAATCTCAACAGGTATTATTGATGAGTTTTTTCGCTACAGATCCGGCCGTGATAGGGATATCCGGAAAGTGGCGGCTATAAATGGCCAAGCAGTCTCGATCATCAAGTTAAATTTGAATTCAGCTTTGTCCAGCAACCATCATCATTGTGGTGTGTGCAACGGTTTCCAACCAAAGTGCGTGTAGCAACATTTTCTTAATCGACACACACTTGTCACGGTCGGAAGACAACAATGAAGATCGTCGCGGTTTTTCTTGCGATCGTCACCCTTCTATCTGTGTTCGAGGTAAGACAACTTTCTTAATCTTAATATAGAGTATGGCGTCGTACCCACTCGTATTATCAAACAGAAGTGCGAATAAATTATCATGCAATATTTCAATGTCATTTTTTTATTTTTTCAATTTTTATTTCAATCACTGAAGTGAATAGCACTACATGAGTTTCTGTACCCCTCACGGTGATGAAACACAAAGACGAAAATATAAATTCGCCTAAAACTTTCGTCACTACCCAAGAAATTAAAATAAATAAAATAGTTTTGTTACCAAGTTTCCGGCAATATTATTATTTTATTTTATTCATTTTAACAAAATAATTTTATTTATTTTAATTTCTTGGGTAGTGACGAAAGTTTTAAGTGAGTACATATTTTGTCTTTGTGTTTCGCAAATCTGAAATATCTTTATTTCCTGAAGATCAGAAGCAAACGCTAATTATTGACTATCTTGTTGCCTACTCTCGATTGAAGTCCATCAATCCTTTTATTTCTTTGTTATTACTACCATCCGCTTTATATCTATGGTGTACTATTTTGCTTCCAATCAACTGTAGTCAACCGCACTACAGGCTTTACGTCCCCCTCATGGTGCTTAGGTACATTGCGAGGGGGAACGACCAGTACCCCGGGATCGAAATTTTCGAGAGCCCGCGCCGGGAATCGAACCCGGGACCGCCGAAACCACAGTCAGTCGCTAAACCAACTGGGCTACGACGAGTCGTACTGTTTAGATTTCAATCAACTTTGATTGACATGAGAGTTGACTTTACTGCAATGCACTTGTGTATACAGTGAATAGCAACGTTCAATGCCAATGGAAAGCGTGTGAACCTGCACACCTGGTTAAGTCGGTTAAGCACAATAGTGATGTTCCTTGATTTAATTGTGCGAGGCTTTTCAATAACAATTGTGAATTCTAACTTTGGCTTTGTTTCATTTCGTAGGTGGGACATTCTGTGTTGTGTATAGGATGTGCGGCCGATGAATGTTGCGTATATGGAATTATGTGAGTTACAATATATATCTTTGTTACATTAACTGCATTTTTTAATTTAACATCCATCGTTCTATTAATTTTTCTGTTTCACATGTAACACACAATTTACTTAATGTCATTTCAATTTATAAATTGTTTGTTTTAATTTGGTATTTTCAATTTCACCTGTTGACTTAACGTTAACTATAAAATACTAATGAAATGCTTCATATTTTTTCGTCAGTTGTAAAACGATTCCCAAGAAAGGTGACAAATGCAACACGGGACTGCTAGGACGCCTATCCCTGTGTCCATGTCCGGAGGGTCTTACGTGTCAAGCAGGCGGGGTGAGTATCCTCAATTTAATGAGTTACATGATAATGAAAAGTTTTACAGAGGATGTAGTTATTACAAACTAGCGATCCAGAGAATGAACTATTTTCTAATGTTGCGTTTTTTTTTGTCGTTGACTTTTATTTTAGACATGTGAATAGACGAGATGGGAATAGAATTTTATAAGAATGCCGCCTTGCAACTAAATACAGTTTCATCCATATAAAGTGATCCCCATATGCAGGCAACACATCGATGCACCAATGTGTTTCTTCGTACTGCCCGTAGATGGCGCTGATCATGTCTGCACATGCTCATCACAAAGGGAATAGAACCACGAACCAATGGTTTGCTTTTTAATTCGACAAACGACTTGGTTATTGATTCTAATTTCTGAAGATCGATTCCCGAATTTATTTGTCGACCATCCTGCTCTCTTTTTGTAAATATCACCAAATAAACAATTTCATATTTTTATAAAATGGAAGTGTTTTGTTGTTTTTATATTCATACTTGAGAAATGTCCCGATTCGCTCAGCTTCCCCTGTCAAAATATTTTCTAATATTTTTAAAACTCTGTACAACACTATAGTTGTAGATTCGTCATCGTCACGTGCTATAACGTCATGGCAAAGGCGCAGCAACACGTGATTAAAAAAAAATAATGAAATAATGTGCAGAAATACTGTGTATTAGTACTCTCAGGTATTAATTGAATAATAATTATACATTCGGGATTTAGTGTGGAAATCTGGCATCAATGGTAGCACGTGATTGGCGCTCGAATGTTTAGCGCCATTTTGGTCAAGTGGAGACGCCATATTGGAATTTTTATTTTTAATGGCAATGATTAAAACTTCAACGGCTGATATCTCGATAAATACTCAAAATCTAGATTTGAAATAACTTGTGCTGAACTACAAATTTGTGTAACTATCTACAGCTCAAATTTTATTCAATTCAGTTTAATTCAATTTCCTTTAAGGTCCAAAATCCAACACCCGAACCTTACTTTTAAAAGTCTGAAATGTGAGTTTATGATGCTGAAAATCTCAGCATCTTCAAATATGAAGCAAAGTACTCCAAGAACAATTCCAAAAAAATCAGCCCGATAAAACTCACAATATTCCCGCCAAAAGAAGCTCAGCGTGAATGGTTGCATCAGTTAGTCACAAGATGTCGCTGCTGTTTTCAACTCGCGCGTATCACGGACCGACCATATGCAAATGTAGCAGCGGAGTTGCCAAAAGGGAGGCGATTGCTGATTCCGGCTAAATCAAAAATAATATCCACGTTGCAGTCACACACATTGGATCCGTCAGATTTGACCAAATTTGCATTTCTGATTTATGTGGCATTCGCTGCCAACGAAAGAACTCGTGACGTTTTTTGAACGTCGCATC
>JAQGBY010007987.1:0-11156 GCA_034698785.1 Mycogona germanica
GTTTTAATTAAAAGCAAATACTGTGTCGAGCTATAGTTGCAAGATGATGGCGCTGACCCTGGTTAGGCTGGATGTCCGTTCAACCAATCGAGTGATGAAAGAGTGCCGCAAATACTTGGAAGACAACATTCCAAAATTGAGTAGTTGATGCAGTGGAAGCTGATTGTAGTGACCACAACTACGAAAATGATTGCAAGGCAGTATTATTCAAGAATTCGGCGACAAGTTCCGATTATAACATTTGCCATCTTGAGTATCGTATATCATATGTATCTTCCATATACATGAAACTTACTTACGTAATTTCATTATTCACCTTAAGTAACATTACATTGTGACCTAAAAAACGTTTTGCTAGAAATTTGATCAAAAAATTGTAAATCTTCAATTTATTCCATTAAAATTTGGCACATATGTTAGTCATTCATATGAATTAGCATTGCGCACGTGCAACTCCGTGACGTCATCATTCGAATTCAGGTTCAAAGTGATGCTCGCAATATAATAGCAAAACGTGGTGCATTAGAAAAAGTAGTGGATCTGAAATAGATCTAAAAAATGATTACATTTAACAGAAACTAATGACATTTTACACACATGAATTAGACTCATAAATTACACTCATGAATACAAGAATTCGAATGATGACGTCACCGAGTTGCACGTGCGCGAAGCCAATTCATAGAGAAAGTAAAGACCAACATGTGTGCCAAATTTGAGTGGAATAAATTAAAGATATTATGATAACATTTCTTTTTTATTATTATTTGTTAAGGGGTATATATACCGCTTGATTTAACCGCTCAAAGCCCCCCCAGGAGGCGACCTGGGAAACGTATTTTTTAGGCACACCCTGTATATGAACCAAAAATTTATAAAGTTCCGAATAAACCTCGTGGTTCACAATCGGGACTAGTCACTGAATTTTAGATTTTCGTCTAGCAATAGTTTTTCTTAATTCTGATCCCAAAACTCATTGCATAAATACTTTCCCGCTTTACATACATACCCAGCCAGGATAGACCCGAATGGTAGGACAATTCTGAAAAGAAAGGTAATTCGTATTTATTAAACATATCAATTACGTATACATTTTCATTTCAAATATTCTTTTAATCAATGGCCTTGCTGGTAAATATAGGAATTGTAACACTAATAGGTTTTAACAATGTGGAATGTCAACTATTGCGTTCCCTGCTTGTGCGGTCAAGCTACATGGGTATAATTCATATTTTTATTTCAAATGCGCATTTACTGTAGTTACAGAGAATCTAGCCCTATAATTAAATGAGCACTGCTTTTCGACTGTAGCCAAATCATCGTACTGATTCATTTTGGCGTATGTGAACAGACTGCTCGTTTTGGGGGGGCGACTCCTGACTGGCACGACTGTCTGTCGCCGACGCCGCCCTTCCCATTAACTCGTTTTCGTGACGCCACCAACTTGTTCGCCAACGCGCTATAGCAATATTAATTACATCCAAAGCATCTCGTCTGCACGGCACCCAACTATGCATGCTGTCACACTTACTGTACTATGTATATACATGTATATGTACATGCTTACAGACGATGACACCCTTAAAGCCATAAACTCTCGTTTATCATGATTGCAAAGGAGGCCATATTGCAAGATTTTCAACTGTAAATTGAGAACGACCTCGATAAGTGAGAATTGTGACACGCTTTGACGCTGATATTGCCAAAAAAAATGAATATGACAAACGTGTGATTCATTCGTCTTCAAACGTTAGGCTAAGCAGATTCGTGTTAACGTTCAGCTTGTACTGTAGCTATGAAGTTAAAAGGAAACTAATAGTTATGGACTCGTATATTTTTTAGAACAAGTTTTGAAAGATTTCCGAATTATAATTTGAACTCAAATCTGATTCATGTTAGTCAACTGCTGTGGATACAGTGCACTACTGACGATTATACTCACGTTCATCATGCGTCTTACTCGGTTTTGAACATCTACTTGAGAGTACATGGCGGCTCAATTGGTACAGGATTACGCTGTATGAAAGACAAACTAAGTCACAAATCATATTCACTGTAAAAAAAAAAGATATTCACGTTTATAGTTTTTTTTTAATGGGATATATAGTTTGTTTTACAACAAATAATATCATAAAAAATATATAGTTATTAGGGTGCGAACACAGGATCTTCGATAATACCAGCGAGCCACTAAGACTCCAATGGGGTCAGTTTCTGGATTAACCTTAGGTTCAGTGATTAATTATTTCTATTATTATCTGGAGTTTGGCACTCAGTGCGGCGTCCAGTCAACGTTTTGCATTCAACAATGCAAGTCGTCACATAAAACAATGATATTCTACGTGTAATTTAACGTAGGCTTCAAATAATTAAATATATTTTTGAAAGGGCACACATAGTTGTCTGTGACGTGTATCTCTTTAAAGGTTTTTTTGTCGCGAATGCGTACACAGCATACGACAAACGACCTTATACGATCGTAAACAGGTTATAATACCGTTTCCAAAGTACGAATCCCTTGGCCCAAATTACTTGCGCCTTCGCCTGAAATTCTCGCGGTCCTTGTGAAAATAATTTCACACAGAAAGAGTGTCATTTTAACTTTCTTTTTATATGGTAAAAGTCTTACATCTTAAATGATTTTTACACGCTAAGTGAGGCTGCAATTGGTACTGTATGCATTTAAAGCTAGCTTAATAGATGGACATGCTAGCAGCAAAAGCGAAGAAGCTTGCTTAACATAAAGTTTTTATGAAAATTGTACATATACACCAGTGGTACATGTTCATCACATTGAAAAGTAGCTCTTCAGTGTGTTTTTATATTATTACTGAATCCATTTTTCAGTAGCAATGTCATTGTGTGTTGGGGTTTGATCTTCAAGATCTGCGTTTCTTTGAGAGTTGTCTGAATGTATGTAGGCCTCATATTTTGGTTCATTCTTACAATTACAATATAATGTCTTACTTGTTTGGTGTTGAATCATAATAATGTCATAGAATAAACGACAGGATCGTTATGGTAAGGATATTAACTTAAGAAGTTAATGAAATATTATGTTGTGTACATTATTTTAAACCCTTCAACTCGATTGCATTTTAATTAATATAATGTTATATGTCAGTAGCTCTAATCCAATGTAATTACAAATTACTGCTGCTGAGTAAAAAGTGGCAAAAGTTTTCAAGATATTAAACTAGAAGCCCAAATTACAAAACTAAAACAATAGCGCCAAGAAACCTCACGAGACCTTCTTCGAGCACATTCTATGAGCAATTTCAATTTTGAATTAACATATTTCTTATAGTATCGCTTAGTAGTTCTCTATGATCGCCAAAATATCTTCTTAATTGTACATTTGTCCACTGGACTGATTGTTTCAAATCATGGTAAGTAACTCGTATGCTATTTGTATGGGAATATCAATAGTGTGAATATAAAGAAGCACAAGGGGGGCCTAAATTTCAATGCCGCATTTTCTTGGTCCTCAGTTTGACAATCCTTAGTCTTTCGGATTCTGGCCGACACCTTCGGAATTATTCGGGCGAGAGAAATTCCTTCCGGCGCCGCCTTTCGGAATAGAAGTAAAATCAAGAACCTTTTTCTAAGCGGCCTAGATGAGGCAACATTTCCAGGCCGCCTAGATGGGAAGGGGAGGGGTTTGAGGTGTTCCACCAACGGTGGGCCTCCTTAACAAACATTACATTTTAGTCTTTCGACCTAAACCAAACGTGACTGCATACTACTTGAAAAGACTATAGATTCGGAAGTATGCGGCGAGGCCTTTGAGTCCCAACGGTATCTCGTGTACCCTAGGCCTATAGAGTGCGCGCGTTTTATGTCCTATGGCAAAAATTAAGTCATTTATAATTTGCCATCGGCAAACATGCGGGGGGGGGACACATAACATTGGGCCGTTCTCCAATTCGGGAATCGTGCACGGCAATTGGAAGCAAGCCGTCCTTCGGGGGCAATTAGTTGGCGAGAACATATGCGTTTGATGCAGGCAAGCGAATCAACGCGCTCACTCACTCATACACTTCTACACGCATATCTGCTTCGTATATATATATGCATGCAATAGGCCTAAGCCGCATGCGAGGAGTGGGTTTGATTGCACAGGCGCGCTGGCAATTGCAAATATGGGGTTTGGGTCTGGGCCGTGCCATTTGCCAGTTAATGACGCAAACACCAAACTCGGAACGCAATTTCTACAATATAGGTCTGCTAAAGTGCGTTGTGTCTGCAATTGCATATGCCTTTCACAAACCAACCAACATTTCTGACATTTGGTTGTTGTCAATGGCGCTTTATGTGCATCAAATATGGTTTGCGGAAATGAGACTTGATGCAATTTGCTTTTTTGTAATTGTGAATTCTAGAATTAAAATTAAATTAATCAATTGTATTATCCTTTGACTCGTTCAGTCGTAGTGAGCCGGTCAGCTATGGAACGATATAATATATTTCATATGCACTCTTCAGGCTGCCTGCCAAAGGGGGAGGAGCAGTATATATGTAAATTGCATCAAGTAATTCCCTTGAGTTACGGTCTAATTGTTTGTGGGGAAAGTAGTGGTCTGCACCAATGAATCATTTTTATGACCAAACTTTACTCGCCTACATTTCTTGGCAGACAAACAACCAAATTAAATTGTTGATGGATTATGGTTAATCGCATTCTATAATAGCATGGCCCATGAATTTTGATAAACTATACGTACCCTCCCGAAGCCAATACTCTGTAGTTGTATCTATTGAATTGTTTGTTTCACTGGTTAACCTAGAAAATTGAACTTGTAGCAAATACTGTGTCTGATACTTTAATTATATCAGTTTTATCAAATTCAATTTTTATTTTGTTAATGATTCGTCACAAAATCTCTGGTCATTTCGTGTAACCGAATGCGCAATCAATGACTGAATAGTAGGTTTCGAAATTGTATTCTCAATCAATTGCAGTGTTTTGCCTGCTCGACCCGAAATTACGAATGTTTTAAATGCATCGTTCGCATGTTGGTAAATAAGGCTTACAAAAGTCAAGACATTTTCAATGCTAATACCAACGGATGGAACCATTTCATTAAGCTACATTTGCTACAGTTCTTTGCATGAGACTCTCAGTTTAAAATTTAAATCGCTCTTACATAAGAGAGACCTTTCTTGGCAGCGCTCCTTTTTAAATTGCCAAACTTACTTCAGAAGGCCCAAAGCAGGATGTAAGATTGCGTCGTTGGCATTTGAGACGCTTGATATACGGAATGCGTTGTATATTTGCATCAGGAACTCTTGCATATTAGCAGCAGTGGTGCTAATACCTCTTTGGAATACCTTAAAAATTTAAATAATTAGAGTTTACGGAACCATGAATATACACCAGTGAATACGCGTCACACCCATATCATATTGCAATACATTCATTATAGCGTCTTTATCGAACGGTTACATATATTCTAATTTTTTTAAATTCTTTATAATATATATATATATGCTTTCCCCCTTCACTATAGTAACTGACTGCACTACAAGATTTTCTGTACCCATCTTGGTGTTTAGGCACTATGGTGAAGGCACTTTTCACCAATACCCTAGTATATTTTTTAATTTACGTATTTTTTTGATACTGTGTCAATAAAGCAATCATCAAACCACATATATACAAAGAGCATTTAAATTTTAAGAAGTAAATTACATGTTAACTGTTAATTATATGAGCAAAGCAAGATGTGAAAATAAATTCAAAATAAAAAGTTTGAACAACATGATATTGTGAAATAATCGAAGTTTTTCCTTTAAATATTTTAGAAACAAATATTACAAATACTTAGAAACAAAATTCATTGAAAATAAAACAAGTACAGAATACAAATGTATTTTAAATTATTTTTGTGTTTTTTGAATTTTTCAAATAAACTATTTAAATACTAAAATTTTTAAAAATAAATTGTATGAGTAATACAAGATGTGGAAATAAATACAATATAGACAGTCTGAACAACACGAATTATCGACGTTTTTCCTTTAAATATTTTAGAAACAAATTATTGATAGTTAAAATGAGTAGAATGAATGTTAAAGCTGTACAAATTAATATGAAGATGGTGTTAACGGTGATTTGTTAAAATTGCAAGCACTGCAGGAGAACATAAATTAATACCAAATTATACACGTAGTTACCTCCTATTTGGTTCCTTTTCTTGTTTTCAGACGTCATAAGCGTCTGAAAATACAATTAACAAAATCATATATGTTATACTGAAGCAGTTTGAAGAAATGCCACACATTAAACATGAACAAGTTGCACAAAACTGTTCAGCTTAAAATCTGTATACTGTGGGTTTCATTGCCAGGGTCCATTAATTTCTACTATTGAATAGTATTACCGTATTCACTGCTCAATCTTGTGGCAGTACAGGTACAGCACAACCCGATCACTTTCAATCTTCCTTGAAACGGTCGGTATATAGCCTGTTTCCGGCAATTTGTTCCCATGCCATTCATTCGTCACAAATGTACCGTAAATTACCCCCTTCGTCCCCCCCCCATCCTCTCCAAAAACCGTCAAACCGCGCACTAACATTTCCCCACCACTGACTGATACAGAGGGCAATTCCGTAGCGAGAGAGCGCCATTCTATGCGACTTTGCCGCGTGTGCATACCGGTCAACTCGTCATTCCCATTCGCTATATTCGACATAGCAAGGCCTATAACCGCAACAATAAAAGGTAAGCCAAAAATCTGCATGTCGCCATCTAGCACTGGTCATGAATATAATTGCGAGCCCCAAACTAATTGGTCAGTGTCGCCGTGTAACTACGCCATTTGCACGGGACCCCGAGTATTGTCCCTTTGGTCTCAGGGTCCGCAAATTTTTAACGCGATTTCGCCATAGACGTGGTTGGTCAAGACCGGCGCATTTTCCAATACCCCTCCTCCCCTCCCCCCCCACACACACACGCATGTACCGTTATACAAATGCGAGCTTGTTTACGCGTTTGGCGCCGAGGCATGCAGCCAATATATACTATTTTGCTGCGTGAAAGCGTCTGCAAAGTCAAAAAGCGTTGTGCGATTATATGGATATAGAGGAATGAATCGGTCGTAAATTGTTTTCCGACTATTTCGGGTGGTCAATTTGGTGGTTGATTATACGAATTGCTTTCGCCTGGGCGTTTGTCACGTATCGATTAGTTATGGCGGCGTGTCTAGCATTCTGTGCGCTCGATTGTATACCCTGGGCACATTCTTTCTGCAGCACGTAGATGGCGCCACGAGCGCATCCAGCTTTGTAGCATTAACGGGCTGTCAATGGCCAAAATAGGCGCCGTGCGAGCGTAATCGACAATGCTGGCATCCGAATTGGATTAGCGACGCCCACCTTCGCCAATCAATCGGATCGAAACACTTATCGAAACTGTTTATTGGTCCGGTTTTGATGTACACGCATCGCAATCATCTGGTGCCTTGAATGCATAATGGCGGGGAGGAAGAGATGGCGTCTGTGAAGGCAATTTTGGATAGCTGTGGAGCAGCGTTGCCTGAAACTATTGTTTTGGGACTTGATATCGCCTACAGTAATCTAAAGTGGATCTTTGAATTATTCTGCCGTTTCAGTTACGTTTACCTAGTCGATATAAACGAGTATGGGATTCGTTTTAGACGGGTTTTCGCAATTAGTGATAGTTGTACGACTCGTCGTAGGCCAGTCGGTATTGCCTACTGGCTGTGGTTCGTCGGCCCCGGGTTCGATTCCCGGCGCGGGCTCTCGAAAGTTTCGATCCCGGGGTACTGGAGGTGCACCTCGCATAGTGCCTGAGCACCATGAGGGGCACAAAACGCCTGTAGTGCGGGTGACTACAGTTGATAAAAATACAACAAATACAAATACAATTAAATAATTTATTCAGATGTAATCAGTTCGTATATCATTTATCATTATATTTTCTAAGATCTGCTTCTTCTTGTTGAACGCCTCCATTTCTTGTCTACGTTTTCATTTTGGATTTTCTATTTTCAACATCCGAACAAATGTTATGTATTTGAATGGGGTCGTCATACCCTCTTTTTTTAAGCGGGACATTTACAAACTTTGCATTAAATTTAAAATTATTTCACTTGCATCATAACAAACAATAATTATATGTAAAAATTCTAATTTTGTCATGTACAATAATGTTTCAGTGGTAAAATGGCACCTTCAGTTTTCGTTACTAATGAAACACTATTAAATAACAACGACTGGCGCCAAGAGACGTTTTCATTTTTTCCCTTCTTGAATAGTGGCTTTTGAATTAGCATATAGATAGGGTGATCAGTAGGGTTGTGAAAGTAATTAGTTTGATCGAATGAACGAGACCACTTAACTAAATAAGGGCTGGATTTATAGTACCAAAATCAAGAATCTAAAAGATTTCCATTTATTGTTTTTTATCCATTCTTGGATTTGTTGATGCTGTGTGAAGTGTGCGACTACTGTGTAAAAAAAACCCTGTTCTTTTCGTTAAAACATTTGAATTTACGAGTCAAATGTTTTCACGTTGTCAGTTCATGCCATGCATGTACTTCTTTATTGTGTTTCCTAAAATATTTTTCCGATTCATTTCATTAAAAATAAATTCGCCTAAATTTCGATTTTTATAAAAGCTGAAAAGCTGTAAGTCCTTTTAGAGGGTTTATATAATTAATCACTAGAATCCGTTAAGAAATGTTACAATATCAATGCAATCTCCTACAATTTGACTACCAATATTTATGAAATCAAAAAAAAAATATCTTCGTCATAGCTTATTTAAATCGAGTCGGGCGGGTTTCACCCATAGCTCCCCAATCTCTCCTGCACAGACCATTTAGCTTTTGGTCGAACCCTCCGAAATCTCCTGTTCACCAGTCTCGAATCTGTCTTCCAACGGGATTCCCAGTTTATGGGCGTCGTCGGACGTTCATTGGTCGGCGAGACCCACACCAGTTTGTATTGGAAAGAGTGGCATTGGTCAATCGGTCGTTTAGGTCCAGCACGTCATCATCCGGAGAGAGAGAGAGGGTACTGGAACTAGCGCGTTGGGGAAAAAAAGGGTTATAAAAAAAAGACAATTTCCGTTTGCCTTCTCATTGTCGTTGTCCTTGGAGGTTTTCTAACGCGACCTTTGATTGGCTGGTGGTGCAATGCTCCACCACCTCTCCAGTCAATTGCTGCATTTTTGAATATCTTTGTGGGCCAATCACCGGTCTGAGCACTATGCATCTTACTTTGGGTTTGACGTATTCGAATGCTTGGTTGTTCACTTATGCATCCAAGAGTTTTTCGTTTCAAATTTGGTATCGTTGTTCCAACTTTGAATTTGCCCTCGCGACCTACCTTAATCTTTGTTAATGACGCAATTTCCGAAAAAAGCTATCTTGTATTCTTATCTGCTATCTGCAAGTGCCGTATGAAACTACTCATCCGATACATGTGCAAAAAAGAAATCACAAAACTTTCCCGAGAATCAAGAGCAACCCCTCCTTGAAAACTGAGTGTCACAAGCGCCCCCTGGTGTGTAGATTTAAACTGCATCCTTCATATTTTTGAAGTTGCTAGCTCTAAATGGCAGTTGTTTGCTGAGTGGGCGTTGTGCATGTACAGTATGTTTAAATTTGCTCGATGAAAATCTAGCAAATTGCAAAAAAATGTAATTGGACAGTTATTTTGTCCTTTCATGAGTTGAGCAAGTAAAAGAGGTAGGCGTTTTTCGATATTCTTTTTAATTCATACAAAAATGTCGCATGTTGTTTGCATATGTCATTATGCGGATGGCGGACACCAACGACCTCGGTGTTGATATATTTGAGCATTTCTTATATTTTAAAATATGCTAAAAGATTTAGAGAGCAGATATCCAATTCGTTATCATTGAGTTCGTACATACTTGCGTAGTTTTCGAATGCTGTCGTTATGTCGTCTTGAGGGGCAAACCAAAAATGAAGATTTCACCAATGGCATCGATTTCCAAAAAGACGTTACTATACCAGAACTAGTGACGCCTGCTGTACCGTTACTGGCTCGTTGGGCGCTGCAGGATATGAAATGTCTGAATAACTAGACAATGGGGTGGATCTGCTTCTTGAGAGAATTCCTAAAGAAGGACTTTCACTTACCAGTTCTTTGGGGTTTCCCCCTGTACAACTGAACGGCGTTTCATATGACATTTTAAAATCTTGTATTTCATAATAAATTCACCTGATTATGGTCAACGTATTTATTCTATAACAAATTTGAATATTTCACAGTACATGATTATAATTATAAATATACGTCGACTCTTAAATCATTTTTCAAATAGGTGTTGTTTATGGGATACCGAATTTCTAATATAGTTTGAACACTCCATTTTCATTTGAGCAAACTTGTTGAACTTGATATCCAAGTTTCAAACCCACACCAGGTTACGTCAACACGTCAAGTGTATACCTGTATGGTGTATCGAAGGGCATTGGGCGCAGCTATGATGTTACCTCACCTCACCAGTTAAGGTTTTTTGAGTTATGCGAAATTTCTATATAATGACCCAGATAGCATAAATACTTCAAAATTTCCTTTTACTAAAATTTGCCGATTTTTGATATAAAGATAAAATAAAAATTATTGGAATTTAGGAAAGCGCGTTTCAGAATATGCGTAAAAATAGCAGTATTTCGCAAAGGTGTATGACAATTTTGGTACTTCTTCATTTGTTCTATTGTGTTTGTCATTGTGCTCATGATTGTGCCCTTACTTCTATGACACTTATTTAAAAGTTGATTTGCCTTAGCTCAAACCACTTTTTTGTCACTTTAGATTTTGACAATTTTTTGCCTTCGCAATGACGCTTAACGATGGTCCGATATATTTCTCGTTTGTGAATTGGTGGACAGTGTGTTGCTTTTCATTGAAGTTGTCTCTCAACATCATTATACAAGGAATTTTATTCGACCTTAGACGACCTTACTGAAAGCTGGTGGTACAAATTATTAAATGAATAATAAGTTGCCGTCGATTAATTGTTACCGAATAAGGAATCCAGTCTATAACAGTTTTCCACAACCTCGATTCTCTTAGCTAATTAGAAACGTTTAGTTACGCCTGAGTATATTACTCATTCGACATATTTGCTCGTGCGTTCCTTTCATGATTTTGCGA
>JAQGBY010007988.1:0-11156 GCA_034698785.1 Mycogona germanica
CAAACGATTGAAAATCCAAATTTTTAAATATAAAAAAAAACATGTTGAGGCACCACTGCATGACGTTATTACAGAGTGTAGCACGTGAAGAATCAGTTACTTCACATTTAACGTTGACGACACGTTGATCAATAATTCCTCAAATGGATAAAAAGAAAAATCAATGAAATGGAGAAAAACTACTATAGGGTGCCGGGATTCGAACCATCTGCAGCTCACGTGGCGCCCCCATCTCCCCAAGAGGAACCTCAATGCTGCTGTCAAGAAAAATAATTCGAAACGTCTTGAACAAGGCACCGTAAATCACCACCTCTCATACTTCCACGAATGTAAAGAAGAAACAACCTTGGCCATGACTTGGCAACAGTCAATCAAGAACTCGCCCTTGCGAGTCTTATCATAACAACAATTTCAAATTACGAAAGTGTTATACTTGTATTGTGCATGTGTATTTTCCATGTATACACGACTCGTACTTTAGAATTTTTCTTCTAATTCCTGTCATAAACCCACCTTTTATTCCCACAAACAGGGAATCCAATTACCTCTTTGTTAGAATAAATTCCACGCCTTTGAAAGTGGCCATGAGTGTCATGACAATTGTCCAACCAAATGTGTATGAGCAATTGAAATACTATAAAATTCAACAAACATTTCAAGAGAAATTAACTTGTATACACTGCACTTCTGCAATGACTCGACTTTGGAATGCTGATACAGCTTTTGTCCTTGTCCTTTTAATGGAACATAATCTCGCATTCCCGCAAATTAAGAAAATATCTGTTCATGATCTGTCCATCTTCGCCAATTTTATATCCCATAAAAGGATTTTTTTGGTATGAATTATTTTGCTGAAAAATACGAAAAATGTCAGTTCTCACTGGAATTAAACATGAAAAACTCATCAGGATTTGCGTCTTTCCCTGACGAGGCAATGTATTTCCCAATGAACCTCGACAGACGAAAACGGAAAGAGGCAATGGTAGAGTTTACGTGGATCGACCGAGGTAATGTCAATTGCTCTTGCCGTCTACCTGAACCAATCTCTTTGGCGCACACACAAGAACAATAGTAAACAATTGGGCGCCCCATGAGGCCGACCCTCTCATCAAACAACTGCCTATAAATGGCTAACAGGGTTGCCGGGTCAGGAGGCTGCCCTGCCGTCGATTCCCAGGGAGGCATATGCGGTGGGAGGAGGAAGAGGAGACTAAAGGCGTGGGCGTCCACCAAGGTTACGGAGTGGCCAACTGCTATCACGAATCCCGGTCAAATCACTACTACTTCGTCAATTCAGTGGCTCACATAGTTTTGGATCGTAAACTGAACGCACAGTTCGCAAACCATATTTTATTTGTCCTTTGTTGAACTTGTTTACATTCATCAAATAATTTTATAGTTCATGGAATTCCTACATTTTTATTTTTATTGTGTCTACATATCTATCTCTGTCACTCAACAAATCAGGATCCATGGGTTTTTCTCATTCAAATCTTGATATCTTGCCCATTTATCGGTTATAAACGATCCCCACTTTGTCAAACGTTTTCTTGAAATTCCAATGCACCGTCATCGCGTTTTTATGAAAAGTTGTAGCTGCGAATGGGCGCCATATTGTTGTCAGTTGCCATTTTGTTCCCCCGGCGAACCAAACTGGTCTATAGCCGATAATGATAGCTGTTAATTTAATTAGCACAATGGCCAAACTCATTAGTGGTTAAATGGTGCATCACCGTGGTCATCGGCGACTGTCTAGACGCAAATGGCGGAGTAGATTGGAAATGAAGGGACGGGTGTGGATTGGCTGACCCTCACCGTGACATATGACGTCGTCGTGAATGTCAATCAGCTGGTGAGGTGTGGAGTGATGGTCATTTCCGGTAGTCGGCAGTTACCATTGCAATAAGGGTCAATGATCCAATTTCATGTTTCCCTATCCATATTCATTTAAATTTCTAAATGCAGATCAACAACAATGTGGAAATGTGGGTCAATTTTTTACGGGAATCAACAGAAATTTAAAAAATCGGAATTAATAGATAATAATTGACAATAATTTATAATTTAAGATTGTAATTGGCTAAAGAAAAAGGCAGATTCGTGATGTGTCAGTAAAACAAAATAATTCACTTGTCAATTCAGACAAGTCGGGGCTGATTTTGTCGAATGCTTTCCCCAAATTCCAAAACATGAGCGGCAGTAGTTACGCTTAATCAATCTTAATGAGATTCACACTTGTGCAAAACTTGTGTTTTGGTTTCATCTTTCTTAATGATGCTCGTCTCTGCTACAGAAATTCATGTAGTGCCATTTGCTACAGTGATTGAATTTTTTTTTAGCAGAAAGTTATCTTGTGACGCGACAATATTGTTGGCAACACATGAACCTGAACTGAGCTTGTGTTCCATATGGTAGACACGCGTACTAGTCATCTTGACTTGATTGTTTTTCGTCGTCGTGCTCCGACTACAGGTATTAGTATCGCGATTAGTGTAATTGGTGGAATGATTGAAGTCTACGTGAAAGGGTGGTGACTGCATTGATCAGCGAGTCGGTGACATGGTGGTGGCTCGGGAATACCAACATGACCGATATTACATCCAAAGAGATTGAAGAGTCATGACCACAGATGCCATGGACTCGTCGCAATTCAATCAGGAGGGTGCAGTTGATGCCATCAAACTCAGTACCTAACAACATCAGGGTCTAAAAATGATCCGATCAGTGTTCTAGCCGTGCATCTCGTTTATGGCATCCGAGTTTTCCCTGTATGTGATGTGACGATGTGAATCAGTGACACAAATTCGGAAAATTACCGGACGTGAAACAGCGGTGGACCTCATCCCCTCCCTCCCTCCCCCGCACCCACAAAGTCCCTCCCCCAATTACACCACTCGGTCATTGCGCCATCGAAATCATCCAAGCGTGTCGATTGGCAAATTTTTGTTCCTGTTTTCAAATTTTACATGGGGTTGTGTCGATACCATCGTGATTTCACGCTGGGTGTGTTGAGAACATTCGAAAAACCGCCGGGAAATGCTCTTATTATGTGAACATGTATTGATGAACTAAGATAATTGGTGACCGAATATCTCACATTGGTACCAAAATTTATTTAATTTCTCATTGGACTGGACGTGCAATATTTAATACGAGAAGAAAGATTGCTCAATATTTTGACGATCCGATTAAAACTTCTCAAAATCATAGAACAATAGAAACTGATGAATCGAACAATTGAAACTTCTCAAAATCCGTGATCCAATTTGTAAACAATAGAAACTTCTCAGAATCAGATGTTTCCAATTTATAAAATCTCAAATTTAAATTTATTTAGACGCAACTGAACTCTTATATCCGATCGGGTTTCGTGTGGCGTGTTCGTCATCTGTGCCCGTGACGCGGGTTCGATTCCCCACAGAGACCTCCGTAATTTTTCGGGCGAGAGAAATTCCTAAACACGCCATCCTTAAAAAGATATAATACACCAGAAAAGAAGGCGAACTTTAGCCCAGAAAACGCAGCATTCGGTGCTACCCTGGCTCGCCAATTCCTCTGCCTACCTGGCGCCATATCAGTCCTCGGAAACCCCTCGGAGGACCAGTTAATTCGCATTAGCTTCACTTGGAAGAAGAGAGAACCGCGACACATCCCACCAATTACTATTCCCCTATATAGTGGTCTCGTAGATCCACAGCCGGCCACTGGTGGGTACAACGAGAGGTATGATGGGGTCAATAAACACAAAACAATTTGTGAGCCTGTTTTCGGTCATGTGGATCGTCCATTTTTAGCTTCACTTAGCTTATTACTGGCGATTTAAATTCCAATTGACAAGAATGCCAATTTCTCGTCAAACCCGTATTAACTAACAAGTAGAATCACTCACAAGAGCATCCCCATGATATTTAAATGACTTTTAACCACACATTACCTTTGAATACCGTTTCATTTGGTCAAGATCCAAGATGCACCGATATTTTAATGATTTTAAAGAAGATATTCGGCGCATCTTAAAACAGAGTACTATTCAAGCTGGAGAAATCTTTTTAAATACGTTTGCAACTGAATCTTAAAAAGTCGATTATAAGAAGTCACCTTGTCATTTACTTGTCATATACATTTTTTGATGTATCCGAACGATACGGTCCGAGGATATGACGTCATCAACCAAGATTCAAGAAATACAACAACAAGTGTCCAAAATAGCAGACTTCCAATCGAGATTCTCGTTTACAATTAACGCCATTATATCGAATTAGAAACAAACCAGTGCGATAAAAAAAATTATTAATAAAATATTGACGATCTCAAGAAAAACATTGTCTCCATTCCATTGGTCCTACGTCAAGTTGAACCCGAACCGTTACATCCACTACTCTAGAATCATGACCGGTAGTTTCAACTACAAATTCGGGACACTGAGATAGGCGTGTCTGCCGACGACAACAACAACAACAAAATTAATTTCAAGACCACTCTTTTTGACTGCCCACCGTCATATCAGCAGGACAACCAAACGTGACAGTTAGTGTCACGGTTGGCTCAAGAGCGTAGCGACTGCATTACAGTAACACGAACACAGGTAAGTCCATCTTTATGGCGACCAGCATCAGCTTTTAAAATCACACGCGAGGTTTGATAATAACAGCTTTTTTTTTTAGGGGGGAGGGGGTTCCCCAATTCCTGTCTTGACAATGCGCACGGCACTGGAAACTAGGTAACCGTGAGGTCACTCCTCTCTCACGTCACAACGTCACACACAACGTCATACTCTGTATTCTACATCACATTGACTCCCGCGTTTCTGTCCAGAACGGCAACAATTTAAAAATAAAAAATAAACAAAGTAGTATTTTTATTTTCGCACACCTCCATTGCGCGGTTATTGTTCATGGTGTCCATGGTTGTTGGAGATTCGTGTATAATTAACCTCATTAATTGGCATGCTAATCAGCTGAAGTAGGAGGCATGTGCGTTTATGATTGGGGGCAGGCGCATTTTATGACATAATAATGACATGCACACATTAAAGACACGGACAACTTTTTAAAAGTACAACAAGCTATATTTAGGCTTGCCGTCATGGTGACGTCACGCGTGTAAGTCCAATCAGGCAATACTCAAATCTGTGTGCGATGAGTTTCGAAAAAAAGAGACAAAGTAGAACTAACCCCTCCCCCTCGATACGCATTTTTGGCTTCTGTAAATTTACCCAGCATCCCCCCCAGCAAGCGTCCCGCACACTGTCCAAACATATCGGCCTTGCAACGCCCAGACGTGATGACGTCAGCAGCGCCCCCAAAAATGCAAATGGTGTGGGGGCACAAGTGCGGGATGCGTGGGCCATGGATGGGCGTCAGTCGGTCCACTTTCGTAAATGTCCTAGTAGTGGGGCCAGATGTGAAAAGGGAAATTCATTCGGCGAAACGAGAAATTCGAATTTCGAACAGAGAAATTACCCTAAAAGAAATAGAGAGCTCCAATGTGGAGGTCAGTCCGTGTCAATGTAGATTTAGTCAGATGTCAGTCTGTCCACCTTTTTCCAAATATTGATTAAAGTGGAAGTGGAAATTAAAGAAAATGGAAGAAACCAAAAAAAATTGTTTTAGAAGAATAGCGCTACCTCAGAATTTGAGAACAAAGTTAGCGATTCTTAAAATGCTCATGCCAACTAATGGACTAAAGTGTGAACAGATCTTCTGAAGGGTTTGTTTTTAGAAGCATTTAAAAAATGTATCAAAATTAAAATGTCATTTCTAAACACTTACAGAGTATATTTTAGAGTCCATTCGTTATCAAACGATTAAGATGTCTGCAACTCAACTGAAAGGAATCCCAAACCCGCATATGCGTAATTAACATGTGAACAAGAATTATATCATTTGGATTCGTCAGGCTTTTCAGAACTTCCCCCGTACCTAGCACGCAATCCCGCACAGCCAACGCCCCCACATCTTGCCTCGTACATTGGAAAGAAAAATGGTCAAGGTGACGTCATATTTATCAAACCACCATGAACCGTGCCCAGCCCAACACGATAAAGCAATAAATAAAAAATAGAGAACGAAAATGAAATAGATACACTGCATATTCATGACCGCGCCATTGTTTAACAAAAGATCTGGTCAGGTTAGATGCCTACATCAATCGATGACGTAACAAATAAACAGAACTGCTAGTGGCCGTCAGAGGCGCTGTTAGTTATTACAAGTATGACGGAACAAGCCAATGAAAGCTCACCTATGGTCCACCATTATGTTCCTCCTTGAAAATATTATTCTTTAGACGCTAAATATCGAAACGCCCCCCTATAAGGAAATCCTTTTCTCTGAACGCTGAATCCAAAGGCTAGTCATTACGATATAAGTGTCATACAATTAACGATAACTTATGAGAGCGAGCTCGATCATAAAGATCACTAGCTCACTCAAATACGAGTCCAGCAAATGTAGAGCAGTGTTATTGAAATAACCTCTAGCGGGCCCAAAAAATTAATAAGAAAATTGGTGCCCGATACTGGACAACAAATACATGTACCCATTTAAATGCCATCATTTTTATTTCAAACGCTATCATTAGCTGGATTCCGGCCACTCAGTATACATAATTGAATCTCAAAATGACTTGTTTGAAGTACAATGCATTGTCTTCGATAGTTAATTTTCTGAACTCTTGAACCCTTCGTTTTCCATCACAAAAAAAGGAAATTTGGAAGTCCTAGGCGAACCAAACCAAGGAGATGTAAGGTATTGCAATGAAATGCGATCTTTGTTAAAGTTCTTTACTTGCCTACCAACTGCAAAGGAAATGTACTAAGACTTCAAGTTTACGAGAGAAATAAAAATCACAGTTCAACAGAAATAAAAATCAGATTTCAAATATAAAAAATTTCCCTTCGGTCACTTCCTGAAATGTCCTTCCTGCGCTCCGTGTTGCGTATCAAAATATATTTAAATATAAAATGCATTTTAAAAAAACCTCCCAAGTTGAGTCATTAAATAATCTAACATGATAATAGCCATCTATGCCTTGACCCGGAAATACACGTATAGGTGACTAAGGTGACGGTAGGTCATCACCCATCAGACCATGTATTAGCCAGAAAAAGAAAACAATTATTACATTGGCTGTCATGGAGTGGAAATGAAAAAACAACTTGGAATTTTAATTTGTGTGTCTGAATGAGGTTTTTAAAAGAAGAGATAATATTGAAAAAGTATAACAGTATCAGCCAATCTCATCTATCTCATAGCTTGAAAGCCACAGTGATTCATCAAATTTTTTTTTTTTTAAGGGGGGCATACCCCGTCACCTCACCTCCTAATGAGGTAAGGGACTCCGACCACCCCCAAGCCTGGATAACTCCAGCGGCTATGAGGGGGTGGATCATCACTTTAATATCAAATGACGTATTGGACTGATAATAACTCAGTTAATAAAATACATCTGCCAATGTCTTATTCGATTGTTTAAATATTGCATACATCAAATGGCAATTAAATTTTCGATTTCATAGCTTCATCAGATTTTTGGCCTTATCATGCAAAATGAAAGGACACCTAACAAGGACTTATTGGTACAATGAATTGAAATAGGGTACATTTTTATGACACATCTATTAATAATTTAATCTATTAATAATTTTTAAAAAAACAATGCTGCATCTTGAAGCTTCTTACACGTCGATTTTCGTAACCATCAATTTCCTCAAGCGATTCAAGATTATTCGGAAACATCGGAAAATTTAGTGTTTCTTATGAAAACTTTTAGAATGACCTCACCATCTTATTAAGACATTAATTAACGTGAGACTAATATGATCAGGTGCCCTAATACCGAATACCTTCGACTTCTTGCGTACCCGAGGACACATTGTTTCAAATGGATTGTAGTATTGTCGAAGGCTTTCCCGAAATCCTCAAAACAAATCTGTATATCCTGGTGTACATACATATTATATATGCGCCCAGTCGAAAGTTCATGCTTGCCCGACGCATCTAAAGATATGAATCACACGACGGCCTACAAGGTTTGAGCATTATTTGGGGGGTTGGGGGGGGGAACAAGCCTGTCGTTCGACCTCCTCCGAAATCTGAATGACGTAGGAGAGCAGTTAGTTGAAAGAAGGAAATTTGAAGTGCACGAAAGCGAAACAATAAAAGCAAACTAAACGACACGCACTTCTACACACGGGGGGAAAAAATGTTTGTTCGTACAAAATATACCCATAGTTAAGGAAAAACTCTACACAATCGAAAACTCCTTTTGAACACAATTTGACAAAATAATTTTAGATGGATGACATTTCAAAAATGGATATGATTAATGGCTAAATAACAAGTTCTGGTGCAATGTATTACTGATGTCAGAAACATTGTTCCTGAAGTTGCTAAATTGCTCACACGAATAAGCTGACGTCAGCAGGATTGAAACTCGAGATTTGATAAGAAATATCAAATTTTGGCCCTCCGAAAATGTTTAGCAATTCGTAGGTGTGGTCGCAATATTCTTAAAACTCGAGACTACTTGATCAGTCCCAGTGGGCCACGATTAAATCCCCATTCATGCTGCAACATAATCCAGTGCCGATTACAGTATCGGGTGGACCACCTTCTCGCCAAAAAATTACAAACGCAATTAATTACTGGTATCAGATTTGCTGAATACACTGTACAACCTCCGTTTTAATTAAGATATTCTGCAATGTTCCGCAATGTACAACATCCGAAATCGCTTCACCGTTTGCCCATACAAGGATGTAGCCGTATCACATCCTCGTGGTCGGTCCACCCTACATCCTGGATGGACCATCGTAGCCCACATTGTACGTGGAATATCAGGGTCAGCGCAGTTCAGTCCTATGTGCCAATGGAGGTTAACCAGCTATACGGGGATTTCTACTTAACGCCATTGTCTCTAGCAGAGAGATTCTCCGAGCGTCAGGTAAGTATGTTAATGTGTCCTGGAGCGTTCTTTCACGACCTTTGTGTCGGTCTTAAGTAACCTCTTTGTGAGAGATTTGTCCGGTCTTTGTAGAGCAGGTAGTCAGGAGAGGGGCAGCTGGGTCAGATGCCCAGGCTGCGGACAATACAGTGAATTCCCTATTTGACACTTGAACAACCGCACTGGAAATATGCCAATATGAGGTATTTAAGTCATTAAGAAATTATACCCAGGCTGCGGACAATACAGTGAATTCCCTATTTGACACTTGAACAACCGCACTGGAAATATGCCAATATGAGGTATTTAAGTCATTAAGAAATTATACTAAAATATAATTTCATAATATTTATTTTATAATTGTTGAAAGGACATGCCTAAATTGAATCACACCATCAGATTTTTAATGTGATCATTAATATGATCATGTCCAATTCTACGGAATGGGTCAAGTCGAGAAACTTTAACAGATATTAATATTAACACTAAGTAACTTAAATGCAGTTGTGACAGTTATGCAGAATGGCTGTCCAGGCCTCTGAACATAATAAATGAATATTATCATCATCATCAATCGTAACCGCAACCCCTTAACAAAAACTAACAACCTAATAAAAAATTTAACGAAAAATTCTGAAAAATACAAAAAATATATTCGTTCTCAAGCTTAAACATTGCATTGAGTAATTAACAGCAATGGCATGTAAAAACTTATCATCAATCGGAAAATATCCTGGAATAACGTAACATAAATCTAACCAACAAACGAGCTATAACGGCTGATCTCGGTAATCCGATAAAACGTTATAATTGGCTTGGGGGAGAGTCACGCAATCTCATATTGGTCATCGCTCATCGACCCGGTTCAATGAACTTCTACAATCCCGTCTGACCTAACCTAACTTAACCGGAGCTTCGGAAACCAAAATCAAACAGTAAGCATAGCATTTCAACCAGGAAATAAAAATGAACTTAGTTTTAATTACGCGAACCCAGAAAAACAAAACAAGAATCATCATCATCTTGCAAGATTACCTAATTGGTTTTCAAGACCTCCGCAGCATCAAGATGTTACTTTGCGGTTAAATTGTCACTATCTATACATGTACATGTACCTGTTCTTCATACCATTTTTGAAATTAAAGTGCGACGCCAAAACTTGATAACATTCGAATCGCTGAAGCTTCGGAAAAGTCAACAACATAATCCTTATACATATTTATGAATTAAATAGAGTGCTGTACCTATAATACTTCGAACTCGCAAAAGCAACGAAACACATCAACTTCTTCTGTAAGAATATGAGTGTCGACAGCTCAAACCTCAAGAAATTGACCATAAATCCGTAAAATCCGAATAGTCCATAAAATCTATAATCTTACATTGTTGACAGTGTCTTAAGAATAGCCTTAATGAGTCTCAAGTATGTTAGGATAGGACAACCACACTTTTGTCCTATACTGTCGGTCCGCCCCCGCCATAGGCCCCATCCGGGGCTGCTTGTGGGTACATATTGTAATTGTAATCCATCACCACATTAATCAACACGATCACCTGTTTACGCAATCAAAGGGCAAATTAAATCGAGTCCTCTCGAGTGACTATGTTTACCTGCAAAAGAGGAAAAAAGTATAAACACTTTACCTTGACGTTTTACCGGGTGTCAGACCCGTCTGGCAAATCCCCGTTGCCCGATGGTAAAAAAATCCAAGAGAAAATCTCCGTCCCGATATAAACTTATAAATCGTCCATCAACCAAAAGGTATTTCTTTCTTGGTGAAAGAAAATGAAAATCAAATCGCGCACAATATATTTTTTCCACCAGTAAACAAGACTTGATGTACGCAGTAAATTTGCGTCAGAGTTCTCCGCGTTCAAATCATTGGACTCGGCTGGCGCGCTTCACTTTCGGGTATAGTGTGCCACGACGGCGATACGGGTTGCCCCACGCTTTTGATGTCGCTCCCCTCTTCCACTTCCACCCCACCTGTGGGAGCGCGCGCGTACATTCCCACACAGATGCGCGAATCGCTCGTCAGGCGGCGCCACCTACTTGGCGCAGAGACAATGACTCCTTCAGACTGCTAATTGCCAAACTAACTCGCACAAGAGGTGTCGAGAGGTAGCGCGTTTGCCTCAAAAGCCCGTGATCGCGGTTTCGATTCCGGCCGACACCTTCGGAATTTTTCGGGCGAGAGAAATTCCTTAAC